>BHFT01018637.1:0-53010 GCA_004320025.1 Laticauda laticaudata | reverse complement strand
CTCTGGAGCCACACTCCCACTCCCTGTTGGCTGTTCCTCTTCTTCCTCAGAGTCAGACTCCACCAGGGGCATGACAGTTAATCTATAGTATTGTTATTACTGATTCCCCACTGCATGAGAGTAATTCAGGGCACCTCCAAAAATAATCTTTTTTTTTTCACAATGGGGTAGAAATTATTCCATAAATAGAATTCTGTTCCTGTTACTTTATGCTCTGTCTACTTGGTCCAAGCTAATGCCTGTACTATCGATATTAGCTAATTTCAGTATTGTTGTGTTCTGACCAAGGCTTCCTGAGACCCGAGACCGTAATTAAGCACATGCTGGGCCCAAAATGCCCTTTTATTTCAATGCTGGGAATTATGTTCATTCCCAGCCCATAATGAGTCCCAAACAGTCTCTTGAGATAAGCATCCACCTTTATCTCCTTTGAATTGCTGCCAACAACTAAACTGCCAAATTAACTGTAAAAAGCCAAACGAAGTACAAAGTCTACACAGAGCTTCAAGGTTTAATTCAAACAGAGTGAACAAAGTTGCTTCTCGCAGAGGTTCCTGTCCCTTTGCACTTCCTTTATATCATGGGAGAGGCAATCACCTCCAAGCCTTACTCCCGAGTTGCCCCTTTTGTCTTAGCTGCTCTTGCCTTCTGGCAACTTTGTGCATACACACACTGGGACCAGGTTCCCCTTGTTCTTCTGCCTCGCTGCTTTCAGATTCTGGTCGCTCCGGAGTCAGCACATAACTCCCAGATGGTCCTGGCCCCATCTCTGTATCGGACTCAGGACAATCATCCGAATCCTCCCCAGACTCCTGGACTGGCCCATGTTTTTCCCCACTGTCCAATTCCGCTGCCATCTCTGCAGGTTGCTGGCAGATCACAATATATTGCTACCGCATGGAACCAGTTCAATGTAGCTTTTATGGAATTATTAAAATCCTTAAAGACTGAATTATGTTCCACTTTCTGATGAACTTTCTAAGCTCGCTCATCTTTTTAAAGCAATATCCCCATTCTCCTGGTAACACTGTTGCAAGTCAAATTAATACCGCTCTATGACCTTGTTTTCTATTTAGCATCTATTATTAGATTATTGCCAATAATTCCTGCTAGGTTTCTCTTTCTATTCAGTGTTGTCATTCATTCATTTATTCATTCACTCACTCACACTACCCAAATCTGTTACAAATCTGAGAAGTTTAAAAAATAGGAGAGTAAAAGCATAATAAAAACAATTACATCAAAAGAGAATGTCCAAAAATATCAATCTTTTAAAAGAGCAATATATATCACATTCATCATCCATTCTGACCAATTTTGTACAGTTAAATGTTATGATCCTTCATTCTTTGTTCTCCTACTTATAGCTGTTTCGTCTATTCCTGTTTAAATTAGAAGATTAGAAGGAATGATTAGAAATTTTATTTCCTATTGTCTGTTTTAGTTCTCTTCCCATATTTTCAGATGTCCACATGTATTTGGGATGAAGGCTAAGAAATCAAGGACAACCTGCCTCTCCTAGGGTTGCTCTGGAAATCTTATTTCTTCTAGTCTCATTCCAATCTTTCCTGCCTATAGAGCTTTTACTTTCAGGTGGACTTTCTTGAAAGTATGCAAACTAGATTATATTTTATCCAGAGAAAATTGATTTTATATGTTATTTATATTCTCTTTTCATTTTCCTTTCTATTAACCTGTACTTTTTAGAATATATCTGGGTTTTAAAATTTCCTAATTTTTTTGTAAAGTTCTTGCTACCTAGCTGAAAAGCATAACCTTTCAAACAGAAAGAGGAATTATTTTTCAAGGCTATTATTACCTTCATGATGGAGGAACAATCTGCAAGTCTATCAATTTAAAATAAATAGTTTCAGCAATTTAGACTTTCACAGTCAGCAGGGGGCATCACCTGGTTCACTTTGTATGAATTCACAGCTAAGCAGGGTCAAATAGAGTCTGGAGACTTCTAAGACATCCTGGGACAATTTCTGCCCCATTTCCAAAGGAAGTGCACAAATGTCACAAAGAGTTCAGTATCATTCAAAGGAGATTTTACCTTAGTTAGGTTTCTTATTAGTTCTAGCACCCATGCACTGCTACCTTTGTTAATATGCCACTGTGAGCTTTTTGCAATTTCAGTGCTTTGCTTTGTTGATTAACATGCCACAATAAATATACTTTGGCTTATGTATTTTATTTGGATTTAATTTTGCATCTCTGGTGCTCTATTATTGCAACAAATACTGAAAGCAAGGCCAGAAATTAAAGCTCTTTCCCACATGCTGAATGACAATGAAGAACACTTCTATTCATAAAAAATAATTTGTTAGTGGACATAGGGATTAAAGGACTCTGCCCTCAATTTAATATAAATTGCCCAAATGGTGAATTTGCAGTTTAATGCAGCAGCTACAGCAACTGGATTAACAGGTTGCCATGACTCTGGGCAAGCGTCCTACTCATGGCTGATGGAAGAACAAACCATGTCCAATATAAAATATTCTTAAATTGCCAATGGAAATCTGGATATATTAACATAATTATCACATCCATATGAATTGGCTGGCTGAAATTTTATTTCCATCAGTAACAAAATGTTATTTTAGAAATCCATATTTCTACCCTTCAAATCTGATTTGTGTCAAAAGGGCTGAGACACTTTTTATTCTAAGCTATGGTTTTCCTCAATATGTCAAACATGATTGGATAAAAGAATAACAGAGTTGGCGGTCTCCTGGTCCAACCCCCTGCTGAAGCAGAAAACCAGTGGTGGTATTCAGCCGGTTCACACCGGATCAGGCGAACTGGTAGCAAGGATGTGGCATGGGTTGCCGAACCGGTATTAAGTTCTGGCTGGCCACACCCCTGACCTGATCACCCCGTCGCAGCTGGCTTTCTTGCCCCACCCACCCGATGCTCACTCACCCTGCCCGCCTTAAGGTATTTCTTGTTTTTTCCCTCCACACAATCAGTTGTTCATACGATCAGCTGTGCGGGATTCCCCTTGCTAAGACTCAGGAAAGCAAAAAATGGAGGGAAGGGTTCAGCCCCTGCTCCATTTTTTGCCTTTCTGAGCTCCAGAGGAGACTTCTGGGAGCAAAAACGCCCCCCAGAGACTCCTCTGAGGACAGGAAGGTTCCAAAACAGAACATGGAGGGATGCTGTATGCCCCTCCCATGCTGTTTTTTTCTTCCTGAGCTGCAAAGGAGCCTTCTGGAAGCAAAAAATCCCCCCCCCCCGAGGCTCCTCTGAGGCCCAGAAAGTCCAAAAATTGAACTGGGTGCTGAGCCCCAGGGGAGCAAAAACACTTCCCAGAAGCTCCTCTGAGGCCCAGAAGGCCCAAAAAATGGATGAGGGGGGTGGCTGCAAAAAAGCAAAAAAAAAAAAAGCTATGCCCACCCAGTCACATGGCCACACCCACCAAGCTACGCCCACAGAACTGGTAGTAAAAAAAATTGAATCCCACCACTACAGTAAACCCTCTACCATTTCAGACAAATGGTTGTCCAGACAAATGGTGAACACAGAACATACTAAACCAATGTTAAACAAAGCACTTTTGTGAAGTCATCTGCCTCTAAACCAGCTCCCCAAGATCTCTCCTCCCCTCTACTCCTTATTTGATATTCGACAATCTTCTACAAATTCCAGAGGTTAATCTATGGAACCTATCCAAAGAGAGGTTATACTAACGTCTTATAAAAAGTCCCTTTGCCACCCATGAACACATTTTTGGGAAATGCAAATAGCAGAGGATAACAGGAACATATGTGGCTGAATATTAGATAATAGATCCTCCATGACACATTATCCAGGGAAAATCTCAGCTACTTGCCTCAGTTACATATGTGCGTTTGGAATATTTACCAAATACAAAGCAATCAACTTCTTCCCCATTCTACTTTGCAAATTGAGAACTTAATAAGGATATTGAAAAAATATGGTACCTGAAATATAAGTAATCACTAATCCCTCTTTCCGTCACACCACACATCTCATAATGGTGAACTATATTTTGAGTTATCAGGAAGCTGATAACTTTTATGTAATATATTCTGTGCATTTGTCCTACCGTGCAGTTTATTTAGAATCTGTCAAGACTAAAATAACAATCTTACATGACATTTAAAATCAAGAAGACAGGCAGAATTGAAGTGTGTGTGTAGACGAGATGTTGGTGCTGGGAGGAGAACTTTCTATTTATTTGGCACAGGAGTATGTTTAAATTAAATTTAAACAGGCACATTGGCTCTAAAAGAAGGCAGGGGAGAGGTTGACAAGAGTCAGTTTGAAACAATCATTGTTTGGGAAAAGAGTTGAAAAGAATTGTCTATTCTTATGGGAAAGTGATAAAAATAAGAGGGGATAAGGAAGGATAAGAAGGTCTGTCTATTTAACAAAACTGAATGAAGCAGAGCAATATATCAATCAATCAATCAAAGAAACTTGTGGGCTGAAAAAGGTGAAGTTGAGTACCTGTGTGAAACTGAAAATGATGGAAGTAAGGAAAGACTGTAGGACGTGGTTATTCCCAAGACTGTAAAGGAAGAGATCAGGAAATGTTGATGGAAATTAAACAGGCATCTTAAAAAGGAATTTTTTTATGAGAGATTTTACTGGCCACACACTGACTATGAACATGTTTTCAAACAGTAGCAGAGAAGTGACATTCTTACATACTAGAAACGACTGCGCACTGGAGCAGATGGTCACAGAACTTCCAAATATCTTTTGTTGTGTGTTTTGCAATTTCTTTAATTTTTATGAGCTGGTCATAACAGAGAGAATGTACTGGATCCAATACAGTTGTATGCATGAGGCTACATTGCAACTTCAGCTATGAGTGCTGAAACCAGTGATTGGTTGATATATATTTCTGTTGAACTAGAAATATGTAGGCAAGCAAAGACTGATGAGGTATTTCAGTCCTGGTCTATTTGGCAAGATCGTACGTGCTGTCTAAAAGCATCATTAATTTTACGTACTTATTCTGTATTGTCAGGATCTACTGTTATTGTCACGAGTACATTGTCATTTGATGACAGCAAACTGTTAAATGACAATTTCATCCTGACAATAGACAAGGATGAAATCATGGTCTCATCTGATGTCATAGCACTCTTTACACCCTAAAACCAGAATTAGCAAAAGAATTCATGATGGCATTACTACACAGCTTATCCAATCTAACCAAATACATCAAGATAACAAAAAGGAAACAATAGGAAAACAGCCTTCAAATCCAAGAACATTTTTTTACTCTAAAACTTTTCTTTGCAATGCCAGGGAACAGGTTTGCATGGCTGACTAGCATTGCAAAAAATGGTTTTAGAGTTAAAAAAAAGTATCATTTAGATTAAGACCTGTCCTCATTAAGAAAACAAAAAGGAGCACACACTCTAACAAAAAAGAGACAGAGAATCAAAAAGAAATTCTGAAGAGCATATTGTCAAAACTGCAGCAACAGGTAACAAAAGTTTCTACAAATACAACAGAAGTAGGATGTCAGATGGGGAAGTCATTGGTCCTTTGGCTGAAGAAAGAGTTAAAGGAGAAAAAGTTAGAGGAGAAAAGGAAATTGTGAAAAAGCTGAATAAGCCTTCATCTTCACAAGAAAGAAATACAGGCAGATTCCTAAGCCTAAGTATCTTATTTCAGGAAGGGAATCCGATGAACTGAGTCACAGAGTGGTGACAAGAGACGTGTTAGACCTTATTGACAAATTGAACATCAACAAATCACCAGGACCTCGTGGAATCTATCCAAGTGTTATTAAGGAACTTAAAGGTGAAATCATGGGATCCTAACTAATGTATGCAGCCTGTCTTTACCCTCAGCCTCTGTGGTTGAGGATTAGAAAGTGGCCAATGTAACTCCAATTTTAAACTGGTCTCATGGGGAGAACCAAAAAAATTATGTGTCTGTCAGGTTAACAATCAACTTTAGGGAATATAATGAAAACTGTTATTAAGGGAAATTAGCAAATATTTGAAGACACTTTGCTTCACTCATCTAGTAGAATTTTTGAAGGTGTTAAAAAGCCCTTGAAAAGGAGACTGCCCATATATATAATCTGCTTAAAATTTCAAACAGCCTTGGTAAAGTCCATCATCAAGAATTCTCAGTAAACTTAATAGCCATGAAATAAAAGAGTAGCTATTCCTATGGATAAGCAACTGATCAAAGAAAAGAAAAGAAAGAGTAAGAGTAAATGAATATTTCTCATAATGGAGGGATACAGCTACAATTCTGTTCTGGGACCAGTGCTTTTCATGAATTTATGAAAGATTTTGAATCAGTCAGGACTAATGGAAAGCCAAGATTGCTGATGATGCTAAATTGTTTTGAATAAAACAAGAAAAACAATAAAGAATTTCAAAGAGCTCCAAATGGGGAAAGAGTGAGGACAAATGGAAGATGTCTTATTTCTCTATTTCTCTCTCTCTCTCTCTCTCTCTCTCTCTCTCTCGTCATCCCTCCTCTCTTCTCTCTCTCTCTTCTCTCTCTCTCTCGTCTCATATATATATATATATATATTATATATATATATATATATATATATATATATCATTAAGCTTCGATACCATGCTTCATTACAAAACTATGTATTTGGGCCTAGAGTTAGTTTTTGAGGAGGAAAATAAGGGGGGGAGAATGCTTCTATTGCCTACCAGCATCCATCGGTATTCATCTGGCTAGCATCCCATCAGTGTGTGAGAGAGTTTAGGGCTGTTTGGAAACTGAAACAGTATTTGCTATGTGAGCAAGAAGGAAATAGCAAGGAACCTGGCCATGGCTTAGCTGAATTGCAGCTGGAACAGATTTCTTTTCAGGTGAGGATTGAGAGAGTTGACGGCTGTTTGGAAAGTCAAACAATATTTGCTGTGTGAGCAAGAAGGAGACAGCAAGGAGGCTGGGTTTGGCTTAGCTCAACTGCAGTTGGAACAGATTTCTTTTCAGGGGAGTGAGAGAGTTGAGGGCTGTAATAAAGCTGTGTGCTGCTGCAAAAGTAAAATTGAAACTGAAATTCTTATCCTCTGCTTGTATTTTGCATTTGGAAGAGATTTCTTTTCAGGTGGGGAGGGGGAATAGAGCTCCTTAACATCAGAGGGATGTTTGGAAACTCAAACAGTACTTGCTGTGTGAGCAAGAAGGGGACAGCAAGGAGTCTGGTCATGGCTTAGCTCAACTGTTCTGTAGTAAAGCTGTTTGCTGCTGTGAAAGTAAAACTGCAACTCCTCTCCTCTGCTTGCATTTTGCATTTGGAAGATATTTCTTTTCAGGCAAGGAGGGGAAGGAGAACTCCTTAGCATCAGAGCTTGTTAATAATGATATAGGAAATACTTATGCTCTGATGGTCATTTCAAAAAATCCCTTCTTGGTGAGCACCTAGAAGCCAAAAGGAACATATGTGCCAAATTTCAAGTTTGTAGACTTTATGGTTCTGGAAATTTTGTGATGACACGTGAGTGCTTTTTCACTTTTATATATATAAATAACCAGCCATATCACAAATATGATACTTGGCAGCTACAAAAAATATACAATAAGAACACATCTTAAAATAACCATAGAAAATGAACCAAAAAAATCATTCATTCCACAGACCAAGGGGAGTTTTAAAAATCATAATAATAAAACCATCTTCCAGGTTCCCTGTTCCCAAAAGATCCTCAGTGCTACTGAAAAAAAACATGTATTGAGCGAGCTCCAGAAGATTAGGGCCAATCCCATGCCAGTAAAGAGGGGAATTATTTTCCAAAAAACAACTAAAACGGTCAAGCAGCTGGAAGAGTTTCCTTATGAGGAAACATTGTAATATTTGAGTCTCTTTTGTCTAGAACGGAGACAAAGAACGGGGGACATGACTGAGATGTACAAAAATTATGCCTAATGTGAATAAACTGGAAAAGTAGAAAAAAATAATACCAGAACCTGGCATCACCCAGTGAAATTGAATCTTGGAAGAATCAGGAAGACAAAAGAAACCGATTTTTTTTTAACCCAGTACACAATTAAAATTTGGGGTTTGCTACCACAAGATGTGATGCAGACTAACTGCTTAGCTGCTTCAAAAAAAGAGTTGAACCAATTCATGGAAGTCATGGGGTTGTTTGGCTCTTAGCTTGATAGCAATATGCCTGCCTCTGAAGGCCATCCGCTGTGAGATCGTGGCCCGGATGGCAACTGTGAGAAGAGATTCCTGGCCTAACTAGATCTATCCAGCATGGCACTACTTATGCTCTTACGTTTAAAGGAAATAAGATCTAAGTGCTATCATCTTCTTCCTTAAAATCCTACAAAAAGGGTTTTTCTTTTCTCTTTCTTACCGTTTTATTCAGCTCAGGAGAATGTTGAAAAGATTACTCAGCATAATATGAAGCTCAGGGACATTTTCACTTGAAATGACTCTTTCCAAACATAAATACAGAATGTCTAGTTGTAAAAAAGATATGCAATCCTTTCTGCAACTTTGTACATATAGGTATCAGTAAAACATGGCTACTTCTCTTGCCCTTTTCTCTGAAATTAAACCCTGTGGCTGCCAAAAGATAAGGGAGAGAGTGCTCCTTGTTGTACTCCTTGCTCAGGAATGGTAAGTAATAATATCAGAGAGGAGCCCTAAAGAAAACAGAACTATGAATATGGAATCCTTTCTGCTTGGGTTCTGACTTCAGCAGGTGATAAGCTATGAGAAGCTGGTAAGACTGAGATCAAGAAAACTTGGCTTTCCATCCTGCTGCCCAATAGCTTCAAAATCATATTCAAAACTGAATATTGTCACACCGATCAAGGCAGCCGTCCTTTAGCCTGAGAGGATATATCAAAATAAATAGCACCAATATACTGAATACAGTAATCAAGGTTACAGGACAAAGTCAAGATTATTTTTTTATAGAAACATGATCATAATGAAAGACAAAAACACAAAAGTTTTATACAGAAAATGACTGTAAAGGAGGGGTGTCACAAATAAACTGGAGAACTGTATAAAAACACCCCCAAGATCATTGAACTACAGCCAGATATTTTGAACGGTGGTTTGCAGGTCTTAGGAAAATAATATCAAAACTACAAGAGTCAAGAAAATATAAGCAAAACTGTTTAAAATTTTGTAAAATGATCCTGTTAATGTGTGATGGTGATTTATAAGCGAGTGCAGAAAAACACAGCAGTGGCCAGATAATCTCATAAAATATTAATTTATATTTCAATATAAAAAGGCACTTCTTAAACTACCAAGCAAGTACAATTATTTAATACGTTAATAAGATAATGTCAAGATTTGGCAATTGATCTAACAACAATACACAGAACAAAAATTGTCCAGACTCTTTTAGAGCTACCAGGAGCATATTTTACATGAATATTAAATATCCAATAGCTAAAGAAAAAGGCAAGACTGTTCCAAAAAGTCATTTATTTTTGCTTAATTATTTATCTCATGGCTCTTGATGTCATGGATCACAACAAATTGTCAAAAGTGCACTTCATTTGCACACCAAAGAATTTATATGCTGACCAGGAAGTCATAATTAGAACAGGATGTAGAACAACTCATCAGTTATAAAGTAGAAAAGAAATACAAAAAGATTGTACAAATAGTCCTCGACATATGACCACAATTGAGCCCAAAATTTATGTTGCTGTGAGACATTTGTTAAGTGAGTTTTACCCCATTTTACTACCTTTTCTTGCCACAGTTGTTAAGTGAATCTCTGCAATTATTAAATTAATAACACAATTGTTAAGTGAATCCAGCTTCCCCATTAACTTTGCTTCACATGACTCTGAGACACTGCAACTGTCATAAACATGAATCAGATACCAAGCATCCAAATTTTGATCACTTGACCATCATGATGCTGTCATAAGTGTGAAAAGGGTCATAAGTCACTTTTTACAGTGCTATTGTAACTATTAAATGGACTGTTGTAACTCAAGAACTGTATTCTGTCATCCTATCTATTTATTTTATATGGAAAATATATCATGAGAAAATGCTGCACAAGAAGAAATGGAAACTGGAATTAAAATTACTTGGAAAAACACCAATAATGCTGATATCACTGTTTTGATGGTCGAAAGCAAACAAGATATAATAATTCTCTTGTTGAAAGTAAAAGATGAGTGTACCAAATTGATCTCAATATTTAAAAAACAAAGATTAGGTCAACAGGCCATGCCAATGCAATGCAAGTAGGCAGAGAAGAAAGTTGATCAAGGAGAGAAGTAACCTGGAATTAAGGAGAAACTTCCTAACAGTGAGGACAATTAACCAGTAGAACAGCTTGCCTCTAGAAGTTGTAGGGGAAATTATCACTGGAAGTCTTTAAAAACTGGACAGTCACTTGTCTGAATAGTATAGGGTCTCCTGCTTGAGCAGGGCACTGGACTAGCTAACCTCCAATGTCCCTTCAAGCTCTATTTTGATTGATCTTTCTGTGCTAAAAAAAACTTACAGGGATGGGAACCATAATAAGAAAGAAAGAAAGAAAGAAAGAAAGAAAGAAAGAAAGAAAGAAAGAAAGAAAGAAAGATCTGTTACTTAGGGAAAAAATCTATGATATATTAGACAATATCACACCACCAGCCAAGGCGGTGTTAAGGCCATGGATTTCTCAGTGGTAACATATGACTGTCAAGGTTGAATCATTAGAAATTAGAATTTTTCCTTGAGTAAGGAAAATAATTTTTTGCACTATGATTCTAGAGGAAAATGGGTTGCACTCTAGATAGAACCACTGATAATGATGCTAAAAATGATGTGCCTAGATACATAATGTGATGTCCACTGGAGAACAATATTTATTAAAGGCAATTGAAAAAAGAAGACATAATAGCTATCCCTGATGGCACATGAGCTTACAGAAACTCAAACTCAATCCTTGCACCAGAGGTCTCCAAACTTGGCAACTTAAAAGACTTGTAGACTTCAACTCTCAGAATTCCTCACCCAGCAATTCCTCAATTATGGGAATTGAAGTCCACAAGTCTTAAAGTTGCCAGTGGCTGAATGGATGAACAACAACATGTAATTCATAATCTGCATGCAGGTGCCAGACTCCAATGGGAACTCCCCACAAATCTGGCAATATTCAGTGACAAAAATAGCTGATGTGACCATCACTGAAAAACAAGATAATACACCAACACAAATGGATTGCAAATAGATATGCTAAACTTCTTCAAGGCAAATTGTAGCCATGTCCACCTCAAAATAGTTCTGGCTCCTTTTACTGAAATGTCATATCTGCTCAGTGACATTACCATGCCATCAAACAACTTTTTGCAGCCTGCAGGCTGAAAATTATTATTTAGAAACTATACTCCCTCAGCTGGAAAAGTTTGGCCATCCTTGCCTTAGTCCCTTCTCCTGCCCTCCTGCCCTCTCTTGCTCATGATTTTCTGGGGAGCGGAAAAGACTTTCTGATCTAGGTAAATTGTTCTTAAGCAACAGAACATTAATGCTTGAATACCACATAGCAAGGGTGGACAACTCTGGGAAAGCAAAGATGAAAAACAGGCAGAATTGTGTCCTTCAAGGTTTTTGATCCCTTTCACATTTGGAATGGTTATGTTTTTAAACCAAGTTAAGGACTATTTTAGGATTATCACAGACCAAAATCTGAAACTGTTTTCTGGAATACCAGAATAAGCCAGCATAATTCTTCTCTTCAAGGTGACTTTATAAGATTGTCCTCTTCAAATAGAGAATCCTTGGCAAAACAAAAAGTGCTGGATTGCATCTCTTTAATATTCCCTGTGAAGAGGAGGATGTACCAGAGACAGTCTAAGTAGCATACAATTTAATGGAGGTCATGTTTCATTCTGATGTGAATTCTAAGTAGGGCAATATATGTAGATGGCAATTACAGTAATGGTTTTCTGTTGGAAAGTATAAAACTGTGACCATAGCCTCATAATTATGTCTGTTCTTAAAACAGTACATGACATTAAACCATAACAAGTCTGTGCACTTCTTTGAATTCATGGTTTTGTTTTCTGTTCTGGCATTTCAAAATGGAAATAATAAGTCTGTTTTTTTCCTCTCATTTTCAGAATAATTATGCACTGCATTGTTAATGAAGTAATGCAAAAGGCAGACCAGTTGTTTTAGAACCCAGTGTCATTCTTCCTTAATGCTTAGGCATTAGAATCAATGCATTAAAATAATAAATCATGAGGTTTAAAGTAGAGAGACAGAGAGAGAGACAGAAGAGAGAGAGTCTTTCTGTGAGAGACAGAAAGACACACACAGAGAGAAAAACCTGACAAAATAACAGCAGTCCTTATGGTCAATAAGGATCATTCTTCTATGCTACATCCTTATCAGCAGGATCAAATCCGTCAAGCGTGAAAGAAGGAATTCTCAACTGATTTTTATTGTGCAACTGTGGTTGACTATTGGTGGATGGATAGATCACCTACTTCTAAGCTACAGGATCCTGAGTTCAATTCTTGGTTTTAATAGATAAGACTCTAAAGATGATAATCCTGAGGCTCTCAGGATGAGCCACAGTGGTACAGTGGTTAGAGTGCAGTACTGCAGTTACTTCTGCTAACTGCCAGTTCCCTGTAATTTGGCCGTTCAAATCTCACCAGGCTCAAGGTTGACTCAGCCTTCCGTCCTTCCAAAGTGAGTAAAATGAGGCTCCAAATTGTTGGGGGCAATATGCTGATTCTGTAAACCGCTTAAAGAGGGCTGTAAACCACTGTAAAGTGGTAAAAAGTCTGCTATTGCTATTATATCCATTAGGATACCAGTTAGATCAAACTTCTTCAAAGATACCCAGCATATAATTCTTGTAATTTCTATCCATTAGTCACACTAGTTGTGGAAGATGTGAGTTGTAATTCAACATAACTGAAATGTCCCATTTACGTTGAACTTAATGGGCAATAACATGATACAATAAGCAGGTTGTGCACTTACTTTGTTTTTGAAAAAATGCAATCTTGAAAAAATGACTTAAACCGTTTAGGACAGTCACAGCATCCCCATGGTCATGGGATCGAAATTTGGGGACATGGCAACCAGCATGTATTTATGACAGTTGCCATCATCCCAAGATCATGTGATTACCATTTGCAATCTGCCAAGCTGGCTTCTGACCAGCAAAGTCAATGAGGGAAATTGGATGAGCTGTACAACTGCATAAGTCACTTAACTGCAGTAATTCATTTAACAAGTGTGGCAAAAAAAAAAAAAACCTTTGTAAAATTGGGTGAAACTCACTTAATAATGACCAATTTAGCAATGGAAATTCTGGTCTTAATTGTGGTCATAGGTCAAGGACTACTTATATAACTCTACCTTTCTATGGCTTCTGTTAAAACAAATTCAATTCTATACTCTAAGCATAAGGTGCAAAGTTATTAAACAAATCTTATTTGTCTCAGAAACAAATTAATCTAAGCATCAGTATACAGACAATGGCTGCTGTGAATTTTATGAGCTAATATTCATGAATTTTCATTCGGTAACAGGCCCCAATTCAACAACATTCCTACCTTCTTGGGAGCGCAAATGCTTATATGAGATCCTTATTTCAGAGTTTTCATTTCTACTCCACTCATTAGATTCAATTTTAAAGCCTTTCTAATTGAGCACATCGTGCCTTAGCCAAATGAAACAAACAAAATGTTGAAAAGTTATTATAGTTATGCAGTTACTTAGCAAGCACATCTAAATTATATTAAAGTAATCAAAGTATCTTTACAATCCCCAAGGCAGGTTACAACTTTGAGCACTCCTAATGTTTGGAAATTGAAAGCAGATAAGTTGGACATGCTCTATGACCTGAGTACATTTTTAGAAGACTGTGCAAAGTAGGAATTATATGACCTAGATGACTCAAGACTATGATCCCAAAAAACAAATCTTTCCCAGGGATACCATTTGCATAATAATCATTGATTCTCCATTCATGTTTGAATTTTGTTCTATCCAAGAATACCATGTGAGTCTAAACGTCTAGTTTTCAAAGGATTCCAAGTCCAACATTACAATTCTTCTTTGAAGACTATTGACCATTTAGAAGGAAAAGATAATGGTCTGTTGATTTAGTAATCTTGGAAACACTACTCTATCTTTGATTTTTTTCATCTTATGACAAGAGAATTCTGTCTGGATAAACCAACAGAATCACTCAGCATTGTTTCATATTTCTCATATTGAATTACAAACTATCATGCCTTCTCACAGAACACTGTTTCATCTCCTGTGCATTTCATCTCCATTCTACGATATCTATTTTTATTTCCCTAAAGGCTCAGAATCTGGTTGAGAAAGATTTCTGAGTTACATGGGGAAAAGTATCCTTTATATCTCTTGCTTCCGGTTGTTATTGTCATATACTGCTCTTGCTTCTCTGCTTGAGTATCTTTCCTAAGGAGCCTTGCTTCCAATATGTTTCCATCCTAGACTCTCCTTCCCTTCCTTTTTCAGTAGCTAAAGCACAGCCATTAAATTCTTCAATGCTTTGACGTGTCCTGTTATGAGTCTGCATGAGCTTCAGTTATATATTAGGAAGAAAAATAGAATCTCCTGTCCGTTCATTTTCATTCTGGCTTCCTAAGGCACCATCCAAAGAAAGCCCATCAGTTATTCTTGCCTTCTCTTTCTCCAGCAAACTCCTGTTAGTTCTTTCTCATGAACAACTGTAAACACTTTCATTTCAATGGGCTTCATCCTGGAACCAGGCTGCCTTATATTTCTCTTACATTCTGCTTACTCAGAAGGAAGCAATCACCTAATCATCTACAATGGATAATCAACAGCTATTCAAAAGATAACCTTTCTACTCCTCATTGCTCATCATAAATCTACAGCTTCTTTGATCATTCTCTCCTTTCTTCTTTCTATTGAATTCTCTGACAAACTCCTGCTAGCTCTCCCCTCTTCTCTCCCTTAAACCAATACTCCTTTTTATACCTGTAACTTCCATTCAGTTTGGTTGTTGCACTTATTCATATCTATTCATAATGATATGCAATTTCATACAGTAATTATAGAAGCAATATTGAGCATAGCTTTGTGCTATTTATGTCAGCTCTTTACTGCAGAGCTGATGTGAAAAGGTATAAGAAAATAGGAATGTTAATAATCCTGAGCATAAAATACTTGATGCTTTTTAAGTTTCAGACACAGCAAAAGGCAGGGTTGGGTTTCTACCGGTTCTGTCCACCTTTGTAGAACCGGTAGTTCTGAAGAGCAGCAAACATAGAACCGGTTCTATGTCTGCTGATGTTTTTGCCCACCTGCCCACCCAGGCTCTTACCTNTATGTCTGCTGATGTTTTTGCCCACCTGCCCACCCAGGCTCTTACCTGATCTTTATTTCCTGATTTTTCAACTTCAGCTGCCGAATGAGCCACAGCTGCAGTTAAAAAAGCAGGAAAACAGGGCTGTTTCAAAGGCTGCGTCTAGGCACACAGCATGTTGATGAAGATTTACAGGCATAGCTCACAGCGTGCAGGGAAGCTCGTAAATCCTGAAGCAGTAGTTAACCCTGTCATATCCCACCCCTGGCAAAAGGCATATGCAAACAGTGATACTGTTAAGAATGAAGTTGATTGAGATAAACAGTTAGCAAGGTACAGGTTTTTACCATGCAGCGCTTGGTACAGAAAAGCAGTAAAATTAAACAATATATAGCATGCTCAAAGAAAACTGCAAAACTTGGGAAATCAAGAATATTTAAGCTTTTCCCCTGCACTGTAATCCCAGTGAATCTGAAATATTCCAATGTGTTATTTGTCTCAGGAAGAATGATCTTCAAGTTCAGTATGAAGCAACAGCCAAAAAAACAAACAAACAATGCAACCCTTGGTTGCATAAACAGAGGTATAGAATCAAGACCATGTGAAGTATTAGTACCTCTTGATAAAATCTCCCTAAAATGACAGCTGGAATACTTCATCCAGTTTTGGTCACATTATAAAAAAATGTGGAGACTCTGGAAAGAGTACAGAGAAAAGCAATTAAGCCAATTAAGGGCCTGGAGACTAAAACATAAAAGAATGGTTGCAGGAATTGGTATGTCTTGTGAAAAGAAGTACTAGGGTGATATGATAACAGCGTTCTAATATTTGAGGGGCTGCCACAAAGAAGAGGAGGGTCAATCTGTTTTCCAAAGCACCAGAAGGCAAGACAAGAAACAGTGATGATAACTAATCAAGGGGAGAAGCAACCTGGAACTCAGGAGAAATTTCCTAACTGTGAGAACAAGTAACCAGTAAAATGATACGGCCTTCAGAAACTGTGGTTGCCTAATCACTGGAGACTTTTAGATACTGGACAGCCACTTGTATGGAATGGTATAGGATCTCCTGCTTCAGCAGGAGATTGGGCCGGAAGACCTCCAAGGTGTCTTCTAACTCTAATTTTATTATTCAGTTTCCCACTCATGACAGAATAGGGCAGAGCAAATCATTCATTCATGTACACAGCAATATGCAGGAATGGGATTATTTTCCAAAGGGCAAATGTTGATGGGAAACTTAACCATATGATTCTTAAGTTGCTTTGCCCAATTTGATTCAATTTGCCCCTTGCCTTACTCTTCTCTGATCTTTAAACTGAAGCCTATCTTTCAGTTTTGTTTTTAGGGCTCATTGACTTTCTTCCCACCTGTCAGTCATGAAGATGACACTTCCATCCAATGTATCAGGTCCATTTGACTTGGAGCTACGTTCACAATGTGGAAAACACTTTCAATAACAATGTTCTGAAATACTGGAAGACTTCCTCAGGGAAACTGCTATGACTAGATAATCTTTATAAATATGTTATGAATTTCTTTTCTTGCCAAAGCCTCAATTGCATAATTATTCTTATTATGTGCCTTCAAGTTAATCTTGATTCCCCGCAGGTGACTGCCTGAAAAAGTCATTTTTCTTGCCAAGGTGTTCAGCGGTGCTTTGTCATTGACAATTTCCTAGGACTGAGAGAGAATGATTGGCCAAAGTAGAGAAGAAATCATTCTCCCTATTTCTAGTCTGATATCTTAACCAGTACACTCAGCAGCTCTCTCTCTGTGTACTATGGTTTTAATCCTAAAGGTTTCACCAGCTATTTTTATAAAAATAATTATGTTAAATATTATGCACAATAATATGTTTTAAGGTTCTAAGTTTATTATGATTTCTCTTTGCCCACTAAAAAATAACCAAATAACTAAAAACAATTAGTTTATAGCAACTAAAATCATGCACATAGGTCTTAAATAACCACAGAATGATACGTTTCACAATGCTCAGCATGCATGTAAGTGACTCTAATACTCACTGGGTAGCCTTTGTTGAGTCACTATCTCTGAGCCTCAGTTCCCATCTGTAAAAGTAAGAATAATAATCTACCTCATGGGAGTAATAACATGAATGCAATTATTATGTTAAAGCAATGTGCAAGACGTGCTCCAGACCACAGGTTATAAAATAATGTTCTACTATTGAACAATGGCAAAATGTAAGTGATCATGAGCTTCTCAACCTATTACATTTTTTCAGTGATATAGGTTTATAATTATTTTGAACTCATTTTATGTAAAGTGTGAGTTGATTTGAAAGATAGCCCTTTATTTACCCTCCCCATCTGTTTCAAAGCTGTTAGATGTCTCCTGTTTTTTAGCATTAATTTTCATATATTTAGCTGATTAGTCACAGAGAAAACTGCTATGTAGAACCAAGGTAACTGTTGCCAATTACTGGATTTCAAAACATTGCTAAATCTGACTTTAGCTTTAAATTATTTCCCATTTTTTCCCTGTTGGGATTTCAAGTCAGGGCCTCCATCAAATCCATAGTTCAGTGGCTGTACCTGAAACATTTCCAGAATAAATTAAATGAATTTTCACTAAGAATAATAATTTATTTTGACATTATTTCTGCTTTAAAGAAAAGTATGTACTAATTGCCCTTGCTATATACTAAAGATCAGTGGTTGCCAACTGGTGGTCCGTGGAAAAATTTTTGGTGGTCTGCAGAGAAATGTCACCCCCAAAGCACCCCCCAAAGCAATTAATCCAGGTTGCATGGGAACACAAGGCTATGCATCCCACATGGCCCACAGGAACACAAGGCTTGTGTCGCTTGCATTGTGAACAACATGAGATTGTGAGGGGAGGGAGGAAGGGTGGAAGGGAGAACTTGCCCCATGCGCCCCGCCTGGCCACCGGGCTACATCTTTCCACTTCTTTCTTCTTCTGCTTTTGGTTGAATGCAAGGAAAGCAGCAAAAGTCTTTCTTTCTCTCTCCCAAACTTCACCAGAAACGAGTTTTTGGGACCCTGCAAGGCATCCTGCTCCAAGAGGAGTTCTGCTCCATCCTGCTTCATTTCTGGTGGAGTTTGGGGGAGAGAAGACTTCTGCTGCTTCTGTTGCTTTCTTGCACGAATCCAAAAGTCTCTCTCTCTCCCCCTGAGAACGGAGCTGGAGACAGTATCCTGCAATTCCAGATGAAGATTGATCGATCAGTAGGAAAATGGGAGTGGGAAATTCTCTCTCTCTCTCTCTCTCCCACCAATGTCAGCAAGCCACCATCAGTCAAATTCATATTAGTGGTCTGTGGGATTTAAAATTATGATTTTGATGGTCCCCGAGGTCCAAAAGGTTAGTGACCCCTAATATAGATAACATATGAAAGACAAAATACCAAGCTATACTAAACAGATTTTGAGATGTGCTCTATAAATCTATTAAAAATCTGTATGCTAACTGAATTGTTTGAATTGATTGATATTCAGTACTCATCAACATAAGAGCAACTATGGTTATTCTGATCCATAAACCCAATTAATTACAGACAGAAATGCAAAAATAAAAACAACCTAGAAAAAAGGAATAGGATGTAAGTGTTATAAATCTAGTAAATGAAGGCCAGTAGTAAATACTGTCTCATTTTTTAAAAAAACAAAACTTCTGCCAGGAGGTAAACTTCATTGAGAAAAGCAGTATTTTTCATCAAAATTAAGCAAGGATTGAGATCTCCCTGAAGGCATCCCAGAAAAGTTTAAATCCAACATGGTTATTTTAACACCAGTGTGCAATGGAATCCTAAATACAGAAATTTATCTCTCTGGCAATTCCTTTATTCATGCTCAAAAGAATGTTCACTACATCAGCCAGTTACTGCAGAAATGATAAAAATATGTGATTGTTATCATCATTTTGTCATAATGACATTGCAGTATTCCAGACCAGTGTTTACCAACCCTTAAGATGTTCAATACTTCAATACTCAGCATGATGGATGGATAATTTTGGAGCTGAATGGAAGTTAGGCCATGGCGACTGGCCTTTTTTGTTACTGTTGTTGAGACTCAATTTCCAGACAACTCTATCCGGCTGAGTCAGAATCTTCATCGACATAAAGAAGCTGATGTTCACACATCTTATAATTTCTTCTCTAGACAATAGTGTAACTTGCGGAGAAGGTAAATCACATCTGAGTACAATGGATCATTTTACTGTTGTCAACCATGAAACTGTTGCATCTGCGCATGCCAGATGCATTTCTTAATCTCACGGGTGTCAAACTCTATCATGTCATGTGACATATCATGATGTATCATGATATTTTTTGCCTTTGCGGAGGCAGGAAGGGTATGGCCTGTGTGTGATGCATCTGGCCCATAGGCCGTCAATTTAACAGGTCTACTTACCTCCTTCACAGAAAAAGTAGCATTCTTCTAGGCGTGGCTGTTCTCCAATTCAACTACTCAATTATCAAATCAGAACCAAGAAGGGAATAGTGTGATATCACTTTGTCAAGATTATATGGCCTTACTACAGTCCCCTACTTTATCAGAGGATATATCTTCAGTTCAGTGCATGATAACACACCTTCTTGAACACACAGTGAATTTATCACAGGCCTTTAAACAAGTAAATTTATCCCTCTCAGTTTACGATAGTTCACCTGCTGTAAGATGCCTACTGTACTTTTATATCAGTACAGGAAATACAGTCTGGAAGGTAATTTCTCCTACCTTTTTGGTGAGCCTGAAGCCTATTCAATATTTTCAAAGTTGAAAACAGCAGGTCAAGGGTTGGCATTACATTGAAAAAGGACAGGCACTATCGCCTAGCTTAGGCGTCTTCAAACTTGACAGCTTTAAGACCTGTGGACTTCAACTCCCAGAATTCCTCCTCCAATCATGTTAACTCAGGAATTCTAGGAGTTGAAGTCCATAAGTCTTAAACTTGCCAAGTTTGAAGACGCTTGGCCTAGCTAAATATCCAATGATAGGCCTCATATCTACGTATCTACTTTGTATGCCAAGGGAACATTATTTGTTTTTAAAAAGGGAAATGAGCATACTTGTCTGACAG
The DNA here is from genome assembly GCA_004320025.1 of Laticauda laticaudata. Lineage (NCBI taxonomy): Eukaryota > Metazoa > Chordata > Lepidosauria > Squamata > Elapidae > Laticauda > Laticauda laticaudata. The sequence continues at coordinate 32,675 of BHFT01018637.1, read as the reverse complement.
TGCTGTCTCTTTAAATTAGCTGCTATACTTCCAGCTGTATACACATATCAAACTTCTGATTTTCAGAGAATCTGGCAGGACAGAGAAAGGAAGCCTAGAGGGGAAATTATGTTTTCACTTGCGAGTGAAAAACAGAAGGGGAAGAATACACCCACTCAGACCTAGAGGAATTAAGGAATTATGGGACAAACAGTCTCTTGCCCTTCCAATGTTGTTGATCCCAGCACTTCCCAAGTGGAAGTCCTGGAAAGCCACAGGATTTCCACTCCACCTTGTACATCTGTTGACCTTTGTTGGTCTTACCCTTGATTTGCAATTTGCTGATCAGTGATCAGCAAGAAGATCTTTGCTTGCCTATAAGCCAATCCTTGATCAATCCTATGAATTATTTTATTTTTCCCTCCAGTTACTGGTCCTGAGAATAATGTTCTTGAAAAGGTTTCATGTCTATGGAGATTCTCAGTCATCAAGATCATGGTTGTCCCAAAGATGCTTTTTCAAAAGGCAACTGGGTTTTGTTTTTCCAGTTCAGAACTGAAGACGCTTCTCATCCAAGATCTTCAAGAAACATCTTCAAGGAAAAACAAAGTATACTTGTCTTTTGAAAAAGTACTTTTGGGTTGAAAAGTGTTCTGTAACTGAAAGAAAATTTGTTTTGACTTTGATTGCCTGAAATTCCTTCACACTTACATTTTCTAAATCTATCTTTATATAGCATATTTTTAATATCAAAATGTTCTATAACATGTTTTTAATACAAATATACCATATTTTTAATATAAGTCATCTACACATGATCATAAAAACTTCATATTTCTAGCAGAGCTGACTTTTCTATTCAAAACAAAATTCCATCAAATTTCATCCACAATTTTTGAAGTCTTCTATAGTTGTGTCTCATGCTATATTCCTGTTTTGCCAAAGTAGTCTTTGAGATTATGTCATTTCAACAGATTCATGCTACAGACAATTCAATAATTAAGTTGAATCTCAGTACCTGTTAATTATAATCCTGAAATGTCATGACAATTTTTGATAATAATACCCATTTAGAGAGCTAAAAAATTATGTATGGTAACACTAGCTGACAGTAGAAAATTGTCAGACTGTGATTCAGCTAACTCATTCTGATGTGAAATAGCTTCCAGTGGTTTCATAGGAGAAATATTTTTGGGTTTGCTCTTAGTCATTTTATCTCAAGATGCTTTTCCTCGGTCTGTGAATCCTGAACATTTTCTATTCTTTCTTCACAGAATATTTATATAAGATTGCCCAATACACAAAAATGGCAAAAAATGAAAACAAAAAAATTGTCATTAAACAACAAAAAAGGGATTGAAAATTGCTATATTGTACATATCACACACTCATAAAAACATGAACAATATTTAAAAATTTCTAAATAAAAACAAGTGAAAATCTATTATTGTAAAATATCATGTAATTTCTGCCAAGGAAACCTAGTGCATAATTTTTAAATTTCTCTACGCTTATTTTCAACACACAGCATCTACCTATAACTTTTAGTGATGCTTTGGCTTGCTAATAAGAAGGAAATATATTCAATTTTTAGGATATTGTTATTTCAGTAATTTCCATTCAGTTATTAACCTTATGCTAAGAATATACTGCATTTAACCAATGTTTTACAAAATATCAAACATTAAATATTTTTCTACATGCCTTCTACATCTTTTTAATTATATCTAGGCATTTCTTATGAATAGGAAATTTCCAAAATTAATTTTTATGCTGGTTAGGACCTGCCACATTGGAGAAGGCTCTTTAAATGCTAAGTTGAAAGCATGGATAAATTAATTGAAACCCAACAAGGAGATGCTTCAGGATAAGGAAGCCAATCTATCTTATTAAGTACAGAACAATATGTCTCTATTTTCTGATGGCACTTCTGTCAATACATATGTCTGGAACTACCAATCTGCTCATTTTAGGAGAGAACCTTTTACTCATCAATGCTCACATAAAGAATGGAAGTACATATGTCATGTAGGAGAGAGCTCTCTCCTGGAACACCTACATGAACTCTTGCTACAATGCTGGGAGGAAGGAGCTGTACCCAAAGATCATGCGTTGACGCCAAAGATTATCACGCTGTAACAAAAACAAAGGAGAAAGAAGTGACTGTAACAATGTCGCTGCTAAGCCACTGTCTGGTAAAGCCTTACGCACGTGTTTCTTCTCAACAGACAGCAAATTTCTTCGCTAATCGTTGTCTACCCAGGAGGACAGTGCGGCTTTTAGAGCTGCCAGATCATACCCATTGGACATTGGTTTTCTCCTGTGAAGACAAACCCAGCGAGAATGCCGGAGCAGAGGACAGCCGCTTTATCTCCCTTCATAAGACCTAACCAAGCCTTCGACCTTGGTTCCAGTCGAGATGGAACTGTTTGCCCTACCCTCCAGAGGCGCATTGGATTAGCCCCCCCAAGCTTCTGAGAATGATCGTGTCCTTTCATGATGACATGAATGGACTGTCCAATTTGATGGGTTCGTCCCTGAAAACCCTTCCCAACAAAAACGGTGTCAAACAGGATGCGTTTTGGGCCCCTAACACTCATATTTGCGAATATTCTTCTCCTTACCCTCTCATATGCATTCGACGAGTTCCTGATGACGGCGTATTTTCATACGCACCAGGAGCAACGTGCGTTATTCAACATCGCGCGTCTGCGACCAAAACAAAAGCTTACGAAAGTCCCATCAGAGAATTTACTTTTTGCAGATTGATGCCGCCCTTGCTGCGCAACTCAGAGGAGGCTATGCAGCAAATTATTTGACCCTTTGCAGCTGCCATGCACAAAGTTTGGACTAAACCATCAGTCTGAAGAAAAACAGAAGGTTATGTGCCAGGATGTCAGTTGGTTGCTCCAAGCATCTCCATTTGGCGAACCACACCCTCATGATGGTAGACAAATTCACCTTTCTCGGTTCTACACTTGCGAACAACCTCTCTCTTGACTCTGATTTTGAACGCTAGGATTGCAAGCAGCAGCAGCAATGGCCCGCCTGAAAAACGAGTGTTGGGACCAATGTTATGCTGACTACCGACACAAAGATGCAAGTCTTATCAGGCAGTTGTTTGAGTAACTCCTCGATTGGCAGTGAAGCATGGACAACTCTACTCTCATCAGGAGCAACAGTGGAACGCCTTTCGACCTTGCGTTGCCTCCGCAGACTCCTTCGTTATCACCTGGCAAGATCAACAATAACCAACATTTGAGTCCTGGCCAAGGCTGGGTTGCCAAGGCATGTATTGCCTTGCTGACAGCAAGACGCCTGCGGTTGGTGGGCCATGTCATCCGCTCCAATGGACGACGGACCGTTACCCAAAAGCAATACTTTTGGGAGAGCTTGCCACCGCACCAAGGCGTACTGGACGCCCAGCTCTCCGTTACAAAGGACGTCTGCAAGCGAGGATCTTAAAGCTGGCGGATTTCAACCCCTCTCAGCTCGAGACCATGGCCTCAAATCGCCAAGGTTGGCGAACAGCCACCAGGAAACATCATCAGAGGCAGCTGAGGAAAGGAAGAAATAAAATCGATGGCGAGAAAAACGGTCACACAGGAATTCAAGGACTGAGAGCGTTTTCCACCACAGGACTCAGCACATTTCATGTCCATTTCCATGACGCGAATTTTCCATGATCTCTCGAGATCGACGGAGCCAACAACAACAACATGTCATGTATAAAATGTCATTTTGTTGAAAAGCTGTCCAACTAACACAATGTAAGCATTGTATCTTATTGTGAAATTTTCAAAAAGTTCTAGCCATAAATAACTTGTGTTCTGAACCAGGAAGGTTGCTATATTTATTGTTAGAATAAGAAGACTGGCAGCATTGGTATAAGAAGCATAGGGTTAGTTATTCTTTTCCATGAATATTTTTATTCTAATTGCCTTAGTTTCATGGTAGCTTTAAAAATGCTTAGGCACATAAATTTATGGAAGCAGATGAACAGAATTTGCTGAATATACCAGTAATAATGATTTCTTTGCTATGAACATTATGAGTGCTACATAAGCAGATTTTCAGGATCAATGTCATTTTTCATTAAAGCTCAAGATGAACATACTAGAGACATGTTATGCCCCTTCCCTTAAAGGAAGTATACCATCATTGCTATGCTTCAGGTTCCTCTACAAATGTTACAATTTTTGAAAAACATGCATTGATAATGCAACTTCATTCTCCCAATCAATCTTTGAGTTAATTATATTGAAAAAAAATAATTTGTCCAAGTTCAGCCAGCAAATCTTGTGCCTGAATGGTGATTTGAACTCAGGTTTAGCATTTCCAAGTACAGAACTTTAACTGCTATGCAGCATGTGTTAATACAGGTTGTGTGTGCTCCATGCTACATCAAGAAATTCTACTTTCATGATGACCTCAAATAACTTTACCATAATATTTCAACTATTAATTTATGACATTTCAAAATTCCCTACAAAGTGCTTGTTCCAAGAGATCACTGAGTAAATCCCCAGGGTATCCCAAATATCTAGCCAAAGACAGCTGGTTTAATCATATTTCTACAAAGTTTCAAATTATTATACCATCAGAGATCAGTAATAGATTTAACTATTTGATTTTGTCTGAAAAGGGAAAGAAAAGGGAAAGAGAAAAAGAAAGGATTGTTGGATTATATTTGATGTTGCCTTATTGTAAACACTGCAACAATAAATTGCTGTTGTATACAGTAGGACTATTACAGGTTTTCTATTATTATATATTATTTCTAGTCTCTATTCTTTAAAACAATAATATGAACAAGAACTCAAGGTTAAAAATTATTTTGTGCTTATAACCTAGCCAAATAACTGATTGTCCTTGTCAACATCAATATATCCATAAATCATTTTTTTCAGAATAAGTCTAAAAGTTTAATATAATAGAAAACATGATAGCTTGGTCATTATTATAGGATTTCAATTCATTTATAATCAGGATGAATAGGCAGTTTAGATAAAAATTTCTGTAGGACGAATGTACGCTAAGCTAAATGTAACAGATATTTCCCATATGTGAGAGTATCAGGGCTGATCTTGTTACCTCTCTGACACAATGGTTTTATCACAAGGTATTGTGCTGTCACTATTCAGTCCCTAACAGGATCAGGTCACAGTGTAGAACTGCATGTAGTATCTGAAAACATAGCTTGGTATCCCAGTACCAAAACAGCCACTCAAAATCCCTTTGACCCACAAAGCCCAGAGGCTCCTTTGACCACTATTGCAGAAAACTGCTACCCTAATTTTTCAACATCTGTGCCACATGGAAACTACATGGAATACAGACAAGTATTACAACAGGCTTAACAGAGTTTTTAAGCCAATACAAAGAACAAAACAGTCTTGATCATTTTACATCAATGTCCTGCCCCTAAGAACACTTAACATACACAGACATTTCAATAAAGTCTTCAGACATCAAGAATGCCAATTCCTTTGGTAAAATATATTTTTCTTTAATTTTTATTTGGAGATATCCGGCAGACTTTATTTATTTTGTTTTTTTTCCACCCCATGCCTTTCTCTATGATGTATCATTCTATCTAACAGAAACAAGAGGCTTTGCTAATCCTCTTTGCATCATGTTAAAATTCAGGAAAGTTTATTTATATGTTCAGGAGAAATGAAACCACATTCACACAGTACAAAATGGTTTATAAAAATCCCTTTCCAGATGTGCTAAATCCCTGAGCTTCCATCTTTTATGGAAAATCTTGGGACATATATTCATAAAGCTAAGATAAAGACAAAGAACTTGTTATTGAAAAATGTGGTGATAGCTTGTGGTTGGTTGATAACTAAAAAAGAAACAAATTCACAGAAAAGAATATAAGGACATTCTGGTTTTTTTCCCTTTTTAATAGATCATCCTAAAATGTAGATACTATTCACCACTTCATTCTCTTTTGTTCTCTTATTCTATAATCTCTTATTCTAAGGATGATCACAGTGCCTGTTGTCATTAATTTGATTTTCTACTTGTCACATGTTTTGATTGGGCTTCTTGATTTTTAGTACTAAACAATACTATCATAGTCTTTTCATGACCCCATAATCCCTTGTGGGGTGGAGTCTGAGCAACTGAATGGAGCTGAGTGTTTACTGGCCGGATGCCCTTCCTGTTGCCAATGTGGAGTTATATTCAGCAGATAAATTTTCATCATGCCCAGAAAGAGAAATATCTGTCTCTACCTAGGATTGAACTCACAGTCTCCTGACCGTGAGGTGAGAGCTCCATATCTAGGCACACTGCACTGTATGCCATACTGAAATTGCAACCAATTGTAAATCTGTACATGTGTCTAACCCTATACATATCTGCTAAGGCATACTTTCTTTAGTTCAGTGGGGCTTTTTTCAAGCTAAGTGGCATGGCAACCCAGAATTATTGCATAATTTATAACTAGCATTTACTTTCCTCCCTTCCATTTTCTTTTGTCATTTTGCATTACAAATTCATTATGTATTTGTGCATGCCTACACACTGTTCTAATGATTAGTGGTGGATATAATGCTGTAAATCATGAGTATAATAGCCAGAGAACAAGGCATATTTAAATCTGTTTCCTCAAACAATATAGTTTGAAATTCTTTTGTTATTTGATTATGCCATTTTTAAAATTTATTAAAAAGGCAATTTTGTAACACAATCTTCCCTGGAAATTGTTCTAATTGGTGGTGTCTGGATTTGATTTAATTACCTTTTCAACTCTGAGTCATCTAAAATTCTGTTCTCTCTTTTTTATATTCCAAGCAAAGAATGAAAAATGAAATTCAGAACCAAGGACAGCACCAAAATATGAGGAAGGTGACATAGTGTTTCCTTCAAAGACTTAATTCATCACGAAACATCTAAGATACTATTCTTAAGTTTTTTTTAAAGAGGGAGGACCACCGACAGTGAATATGTAACATTTGCATAATATCTCAATCAAGCATTTAAAAAGCCAAAGAACTCATCAAATGATCATGCCAAAATAGAAAGGTGAGATATCAATCAATTAAATAAAATATTCAACTGATTGCAGAAGAAAAAAACATTTGCACTCTGATTATATACATCTTGGCTTCAATTTAAGTTAAGTTCTCTATATGACAGGATTCTGGCTCATATAGAAGTCAACATGTATGAATGAGCTGGTAAGTGATTGCAAAAAAAGTACTAGTACTGCTTTTATTATTCCTATTGCTGTATGCATGAAAAGTTTACTCATGTTAACTATATATAGGAATTTTATATCCTTTCAATGATATTAGTGGGGGAGCAAGACTTAACAAAGCCTAGTGCTTTAATAAGAATATTATTAAAGCATTAGGCCTGGTTAGTCTTGCTTCTCCACAAATACTTGATTGATACTCTTATCAATTTTTCTAAGAGAATCCTGAAGATTCTAATAAACTAATTATCTCAGTTACTGTGGAATTGAATAACTGTTACACACATTTATTTATCTCTTAGGTGTTTATGCATTTCACAAAAAAACTTTTTGTTCATGATTTAAAGGTTCTTTTCAAAAGCCAATTTTGTCATACAATCTAGTCTGAATCATTTGTAGGAGACAGTGATCTTTATTTTATTGACTAATTAAAGATCTTCACACTAGCACACTTATGTAAGTCATTATAATCATATTGATAGAGGAAACAAGATGATACAACTATTAAATGCTGTTTGCAAACTGAAGTTGATATAGAACAAATTAACCTACATTCTTAAAAGAACTGGCAACTGAGAAGCAGAACAACATTTTTTTTTCTCTATTAATTATTGTCCCATTCCCCAATGTTTAAACGTTAGAAGAAGAGCAATGTTGACAAACAACGTGATAGTGACATTTTTATAAAAAGATTTCCGTCAGTGAAATTCAACTGGGCATTATCAAGAAATAATTATTTGGTATATCTGGAGCAGAGTTGGAAAACTGTCTTTCTACATGCTGTATGTATAATTAAAACTTTAATGGAAAGAGGTATTAAAATTACACACAAAATGCATATGCAATTGTACTTGAGACTCCCAATCAAATGTTCAAACAAAATATTTTAAGTGCTTACATTTTTTAAAAAATCAAATGTTGAAATGTATAACATTTTAATGCCATAAGGCAGCAACATTTTTAAATAATTGCCATAAGAATTAATAAATCTCTAATACAAGCAGCATTCCACTTCCCTCTGCAGGATTTATAAAAGGGCCCAAAAATGTGCTATAAAACATTAATAGAAAACAAATTAAAATATTGTTAAATCTATACAATAAGTAATTACAGTTGAAAGTAAAGTAATTGATATCCTTTACCTAAAATAATATGAATATTTATGAATTATGAATAAAATATTAAAATAATACTTTAATAATAAATTCATGATCAGTTTCTTTTATTTCTGTACTAGCTCGATATCCATGCTTTGCTATGAAATTATGTGATCAGCCTTAGTTTTTGGGGAGGAAAATAAAAGGAAATAATTCTGCCTCTGCCTACCAGCAGCCCTAGCATCTTGTCAGTGTGTGAAAGAGTTCAGGGATGTTTGGAAACTGAAACAGTATTTGCTGTGTGAGCAAGAAGGAGACAGCAAGAACCTGGGCACAGCTTAGCTCGACTGTTCTGTAGTAAAGCTTTTGCTGCTGTGAAACTAAAACTGAAACTCCTCTCCTCTGCTTGTGTTTTCACATGGAACTGATTTCTTTTCAGGTGGAGAGAGGTGTAGAAGACCTTAGCATCAGAGTGTGTTTATAATAATATACAAAATACTCATGCTCTGATGGTCCTTTCAAAAAATCCTTTCTTAGTGAGCACATAGAAGCCAGGAGAAACATATGTACCAAATTTCAAGTTTGTAGGCTTTACAGTTCTGGAGATTTTGTGATGATGTGTGAGTGCTATTTCACTTTTATATATATATAGATAATTCTACCTCATTGCATCAAATAATTTAATATATTAGCAAAATACTATTTTTCTATTTAAATATATTTTAATTACAAAATTTCATTTCCATAAGAGACTTTGTATTGATAACACTGGAAAATACAAAGTTCTAAATGTAACTAACATTACAGTGTATCCTTTTAAATTTTCTGAAAACAACTTCAAGGTGAAAATGTCAAATACTTAAGAGACAGCATCAAATTTCTTAGGCAAAACTTGGCTAACTTTACATGGACTAAGCAGGATCAGTCTTCGATGCAGACCACAAAAATTTAAGCTTGCAAGATAAATAGGTGGCAGGAGAAAGGCAATAACAAATCATTTCTGCAATGTTGCCAAGAAAACTTTATGGAAGTGTTTACACAAAACCTTTGTTCCAAGCTCTACTCTTAGGAAACTATTTGCCATGCTATGTTATTTTAAAAACTGCTTCAATAAATTAAATTGTTTGTGTCAGGTATAAGCAACCTTTCTCAGTTTTCCAGTTGTAATTTTCCAGTGATTATTTGCACCAAGAATAGACTTGTTGAGATTCTCAGAATCACTACTAGTATGCTTTATTTTTCAACTGAAAAACAGTGAGAGATCATGTTGCTGACACAGTTTCCAATGCCTTGAATAATCTCTTATGTGATTGGATCACTATTGCTAAAATCTGAAAAGCTGTCCTTATTTATTTCTCCCTTTTTCTCGCCAGTCAGAGGTGGTATTCTGAACTACTCAAAATTTCCGCTACCAGAACTCCAAACTACTCAGAATTTCTGCTACCAGTTCTCCAGAACTGGTCAGAACCTGGAGAATACTACCTCTGCTCCTAAGGCATTCCCACTTCCTGTTTTACATGTGGCTCACTGCTCCATGCTTGTATTTGGGCTTCCTATTGTCTCTTGGAAATAGCTGAGAGATTGCCAGCCAAAGGAGCGCCATTCCATGCACAGAAGGGAACTCGGTTCGTCTCTGGAGTTACCATTTCTATTTCAAATGATTGGGTTTTTTGAAGTTTGTTTGTTTATTGCAATTCAATTAGGTGACAGAAATAAGGAATAAAATGCTGGTCAAATGCTGTTGACAAGGTTTGGAATAGAAAAAACAACCATCTCTAAAATATTGGAATGTGATTAATAGAACGTACAAACTTAAATCGTATTTTGAATTATGTCATGGAAATAAATATTTACACATTTTGGAAATGCAAGTATCTTTATATCATGATCTTGCAAAATATCAAGCCAGCAATGATACAGCATGTTCTAAGCAGATAAAACAGAGATCCCAAAGATCAAGATATAACACAGGCAAAAAAAAATTCAATGAATATTTTGATTTGACAATTACAGTACAATATCACAGAGTGAATTCAGAAAGGTTCTTAAAAATTGCTGCAGTTGTCAGAATCACCCTCTGGTGATATCCAGTCCATTCTCAATTGCCATCTGCTAAATAAATAACTGCCCAATTTTCAATTATTCACTCCTGGATGTTCCTGAATAATTGCTGCTCAATACAATAAAGCCATGGTATAAACATGAGACAGTAAATTACACTGGGAAACAGCTAGAAACTGCCTCTATATTATAACCAGTAATACCAAAGTGAACATAATAAATGAGATAGCTAAAAAAGAGATAATATTGACCATCCTTTATCCAATATTATACTGTATAATAAAAATATGCCACAACAGGATCAACTCAGCTTCACTCCACTAATTGACTATTTTGTGTCTTCAAAATGAAAGTATAATGTATTGTTATGCAATCATTTCCTAATAGTAGTAGTTCTCAAACATTCAGGATAAGGAATCAACATAAACCATTTTCTGGGGCCATAGCCAGGTAAACCCCATATCCCATAATTTACTGTCTTGCTGTTTCTCAAAAAATTTCTCTTTTTCTTTTTACCGGCAGTCAGCCAGCAGTAGAGAAGAGCACTTCCATATCCTGCAAGACATCCATTAAGATTTGCTGAAGCTTTATGAAAAGCAAAGATGACAAGTGACTCACAGCTTTGCCCCAGTAGCTATAAATCAAAAAGATGCAATTGGCTTGACTAAGTACAAGTGTTTGGAACAATAGAAGTACTGAGTGCTGAGCCTAAGTCTTCCTAAATTGTGTGTATATATTTATTACCTAGCCCTTGAGGGGAAAAAAAGAAGCAGTGCCCGACTCATTCTTTAGAACAGTGTAATTTTTCTTTTTTAAAAAATCTATCATATTTTCTTCATAACTCTCAAGAGTTCAGGAAGTCCCTGTAGAAGTGGCAGAACCTGAAGTAAAAGAGAAATCAGCCTAGAGTCCCTATGTAGCCACAAATGGACTAACCCATCTTAAATTCTGTTGATTCTTATCTGACACCAAGATAGTTCTAATCATTAGACTCTTGACATGGCATAATTATGAAATAAATCAGTTTAATTGGAACTTCATGTGTGATCTTGTGCACTTAACAGTCCCTGATTTTATCTATTATGGTTACCAATATGTTGTTATTAATCATCATTTTGAATAATTATGAAAAGAGTAGCCTTCTTTATAATTCCATGTTTTCTCTCTCTCATCTTAAGGAGTCATTCCTTTGGGATGAGGGGAACTTGTTGGAATACCATTTCTCCACATAAGCCCTATTATCTCTTCTGAGAACCCTTCTCCTTAAATACATTGATTCCAATTTTATCCCATTCTGTCACCTTTATAGTTTTACCACAGACACGCAATGGAAATTTCTTCAGTAACCCAAGGTCGTTCCCAGGGTTATGCACTAAATATGATCTTTAGGACCATTTAAGTATAATTTATTCCACAAGTATTAGTAAAGAGCAACATTTGGCTGACCTGGTCCAAGCAACTACTTGGTTGAGAGACTTCCAGGGAAGTTGAAAATACATCACAGAAAGAATCAATTCTTACTGGGGCCAAGAAAATTGCACAGTTGTGCTCTACATAATAACCGTGAGCTCAGCTCAACTCTGTCACACAATGCTGCAAGAAAGTAAACCATCAGACACCACATCTAGCCATGCACACATCCATCTTTAGCCCTGAAACAAATGTATTTTATAGTTGCGTATAGTACACAAATTCAAACAGCAAAGTCTTTGTTGTAGTACAAAACAATTTGAAATAAAATTTGAATTTTCAAGAGTTGGATTCTCCTGGAGAAGCCAATTTATAATTCCACTTGTTGTATGTTCTACAAGCCAAGTCAAGATCAATCTCTTTTCTCCAGAAAAGAAAAAGTTGTCATCTCCAGTCAACTACTACCAAGAATTTTCCAGGGGGTTGCCCTTCATTTATACATTTTTAAGACCTTAACTGGAGTTAGGAAATAGGACAGATTGATCCAACTGGACATCTAAACCTCTAGTGTGTTGCTTGAGGGCAATAAATACTTGATCAGTTCCCTTTCATAGAATGGCCTCTCCTGAGAACCCATATTGTTGCAGTTTTTTTCATGGATGTCTTTTTCATCTTGATTTGTAAATGTCTGCATGAATTGGAATCCTAGACCTAATGAAAAAAACAGTAACTTTAACCAGTAGTCAACAATGCAAATCTATATCTCATTTCTACTTTACTATAACCAGACTAGGCTCCCTTCTTAGTTATACATGGAGCCAGTTTAAATATAGTCCTCAATATTTAGATTTGAATCTGCTCCAGAGGAACAAAGGAACTGTGTAGCATCAACTAAGAGCTAAGCAAAATTGACAGGTGTACTTTTACCAAATAAAGCTTTACTGCTGGGACATGCTGTTTCCCTCTGTCATGGTAAGTGGAAGCATTATACAACTGCCATTGGTCTTTTCTATATTTTGAATTACATAGTTTGGTATTGTGATTGGTAGAGTTTCTGGATGACTATGTCCAGATATTTAAAATTTCTGTCTTGCTTGTATCATCCAACCATTTAGCCACCAAATGTTCTCATGAAGTTTGTCCATTAGTAGAAATAGCTCTTTTTCTATTGTAGTGTTTATGAGTTTACCTACAACTCTGATCTGGAAATGATATCATGTAGATTCGAGATCAATAAATGTAATGCATAATGAAGCACCCGGCTCAGGTGAATATTTTTCAGCCAGGTGTTGCAGTATAAAGGAATGGTCAAAAATTCAGTTCTCGAAACTGACTGTTCATCTGCCAAAATATGTTCTGAATTAACACAATTGGAAAGTTATTATGTAAACTTACTTATCCTTAAGATGAAAGGCTGATAGTTGGCAGATTACTCTTGACTGTCCATCTTATAAATGGGAAGTATAATACCTAAACTCCAATCCTTTACATATATACTGTACATATAATCAGTGTAATTAAATGTGGGAGTTAATATAGTGGTGCATCATTCCAAATTATTATGTAGGACTTCAGCAAAAATTTCTTTCTGGGTCTTTATTGTGCTTAAATTGTTTAATAATCTGTTGTTTTTCAGAACTTGTGATGGGAGTTAATATGGAACTTTAGATTTAATTAAACAAGTTATCTTGAGAATGTATTGTCCCCAAATGACTCTTGTATACTTTGCTTTTAGGAAATAGGAGAAAGGGGCTCAGAAATTCAATGAAAATAAAAAAGCCATCAGAGTAGATTCCTAACTTGTCATGTTAGGAATTGTGGTCAGCAGGTCCTAGAAAATTCTATTTGCACTGGTTTTTTATAGCAAGAAAAAAACCTGGATGGAAAGTGAAGCTGGATAGTTTAAATAACTTAAACAATTCATTCTTGGCTCAAGGCAGTAAGAATCAAAACTGGGTTGAATGGATAAGCCTAACTTTCAGATTTTTTTCCTTTTTTGGGTCTAGTATCAAAGCACATAATGGTGGCTGTAGTAGCTAAATAAAATTAATATAATTCTGTAAGATACACATTTCCAAATCCACCTCAACTATTACAAGAAAAAAATCTGTGAAGTTTTCTCAGAAGTCACTCAGTGTCACTTTTCACTGATGCATTCATCTTGCCTGGATGAGAGTAAAGTCTGTTTCTAAAAAGAATTGATCAAATTATCTTACTGCTCTGATGCTAGGAAAACACTAACTAAATGACTAGCTAAGAGCTGTGGTGGCACGTGGTTAGAATGCAGTACTGCAGGCTACTTCTGCTGACTGCTGGCTGACTGCAATTTGACAGTACAAATCTCACCAGGCTCAAGGTTGACTTGGCCTTCCGTCCTTCCGAGGTTGGTAAAATGAGAACCCAGATTGCTGGAGGAAATATGCTGACTCTCTAAACCGTTTAGAGAGGGCCGTAAAGCACTGTGAAGTGTATAAAAGTCTAAGCGCTAGTGCTATTTCTAGCTCTCTAATTTTTTTTAATGGGCCACTTCCTTGATTAATCCTATAATTAATCAAGGACAATCTCACAAGAAAACTCAGGAAGAAAATCATTATTAATAGATCCCTCCAGTGGATATAAATTTAGCTTGCTTAATATTTGTAATAAAAACAATCCTTATAGTTGCCTAACACATTCTCTTAATGCCAGGTATATAAAGAAGAGAGTGCACCTGTCTCAGGAGGATATTGATGAACTTAGCAAAGAGTATGTTATCATTTGATCCCATTCTTGCATTAAAATATCAGCAAAGGGGTAAATAAGTATGAATTTTCGCAAATAAGCAGCACCTAATTTGGCCCACAAGATGTTAATTTGGGGATGATTTCACAAAGGTGGGATGTATACATTAACCAATAATAGCATGACATTATTTAGCAACATTGCATAAAACTCCAATAGGTCTAGCACACTGTATCTTACCAACCTTGGCAACTTTAAGATGTGTGAATTTCACCTCCCAGCAACATTTTAAGATGTGTGGCCTTCAGCTTGCAGAATTCTGGGAACTAAAGTCTGCACACCTTAACACTGATCTAGCAATGATTTTAAAGTGTTGCTTAATTGTAATCTGGAAACAAAGAACCTCACATCATTGTGCCTCATCTTGTTCTGGACAATGCTAGCAATGAAAAGGACTTGTAACCATCAAAAAGCAAACTGACTAGGTTTCCTGAAATAAATGTATACTATCTTGGCAACATAATTCGTACAAAGTCTTTGGACTTGTGTTCCGTCCATTTATATTCCATGAGCAGAATGGCAGAAGAACCTGCCATAATTTTCAATGAAAGGCATAGGCAAAGATAATACTTCCTGGATACCAATAGCATGAAGGGATATTCTTTTTTGATCATTAGAATCAGCTTTAAAGGAGATAATAATAGATTGAATGTCAAGGTGGACAATCATTAAAGTCAAATTTAATGGAGGTAATAATGGACTAGTGGGTAATTATGAGAAAAACACAAGATCCACAGCTGGGCTTTTGCCCATAAGTCTTTGCTAAATGGAGAAAAAAGTACTCCTCCCTGTAGTAGTTGGGTCTTTAGAATCTTCATCTTGTCCTTTTATTAATTCTGAAACTGATGTTTGCTAGGGCATACAAGCTGAAAACCTGAAGGCAAATGAGTAGCCTTCATCTGATTGAGCCCCCCAGAAAGGATCTTATAACCATTTTGCAGTTATGAGCTTTGGAGCATCTTCATGATCAGGTGATCAAATCCCAGGTGCTTGGCAACTGACCTGTTGTCAGCTCCAAGATCACCAGAGCCCGTCAGCTCTGAATATGCCTCACAGCAAGTCAGCTGGCCATGTCACCTTATCTCCGCTGCTTCCAGATCTGTATTTCTGCTTGTGTACTGGCAGATGCTTTGGAATGACGCAGCAGAGCTGGGATGGATCTGCAACAACTGTGGGGCTACTGGAACTGGCTCTGTATTGATGTGGTGCATATTGTTAAAGTGGGTTGGAGCACATTTTGGGTGGTAATTAGGACTGAGGTTAAAACATGGTGAAGTTGGCACCAGGTGGGAATCAGTTAGTAAGGGGCGGAATAAGGTAGGGATGTAGAGATGTTATAGGGTGAACAGCATTTAGGGATAATAGGTAGGCGTGGCCAGAATTAGAACTGCGTATAGGCCTGGGTGTGAGGTGGGGTATCTCATGATAATGGTGATAAAAGGAAAGGGAGCAAACTCAAACCCAACTCAACCTTGCCTGGCTTTTAGGCATTCTTGCCTGATTAGAATATTTGTTGTTTGATGCTATATTGAATTAAACCATCATTGTCCTAAAAAGATGATGGAGTTTGGATTCATTTAAAGACAAATCTTCAATACTCAAGGACATGCTGAGATATTTGACATATTTGTGATGGTTCCAATGTTCCAGGGTCATGTGATTATCTCCTGATAAGCAAAGTCAAAGGAAAAGCCCAATTCACCTAACAACTGTGCTACTAACTGAACAACTGCAGTGGTTCACTCAGCAACTGGGGCAAGAAAGGTGGGCCAAAGTACATTTAACAAATGTCTCACTTAGCAACAAAATTTTGGGGCTCAATTGTGGTTGTAAAGTTGAGGACTACCTATATTTTGTACCAGTTAACATACTAGCTGCCACAGTCTGCATATACTGAAGCCTTAGGACAGTCCTTTGTAAGATGTTCTGCAGTGACCAAATCAGAATGGAAGAAATTCATTATTACAGATGCGTCAGTCTCTTGAATGGCTATTGCTGGCATTATCAGATATAATTGTGCAGATTTTAATTATGACAGACTTCACCATCAAATAAGACTATTTCTTTGAAATTTGTCCTAGTGTTTGTAAGTTCAAAGATGAATACAAGTTTAATAAATTATTTTTATTGTTAAAAATATTTTATAGCTATGCTTTCCTTGCTTGTCTCCAATTTAACATTAAGGTAGGCTTGGTTTCTTAATAAATAAATTAACTGCTTTCACATTTTTGGTGCTAAATCCCTCACACAGAGAGACAACAAATCTTTCCAATTGAATTAATTCAATGCAATACTTTGATCTCACATCCTTTAGTCAATTTTCAGCAATCAGAATCTAAAATTATATTTTTCCAATTAAATACTTTTGGTCTGAATGGACTTATAATATTCTAGGTGGCATAACCATTAGCCATGCTGGTTGGTAATTGAATAAGTTAAAATCTAGTTCATCTTTGCAGTTGCTGGATTTGAAAAAGTGATTTAAGAAATACAATTTTCAAATGCTTAGTTTTTCCTGCCTAAATATGTATATATATAGAGAGAGAAATCCTTTTGGAAATCCTTTTGGAAATCCTTTTGGACTAAGAATTTTGCTGCAAGGATTTGATGGAACCAAAAAAAATGCAATGACGACTGTATGTCTACATAGTAAATTAAATTACATGCAGCTAGTAGGATTATTCCCAACATATTTAGTACTCTTCTTCCTTCTAGCATATTACAGTTTGGCAGTAATGTTTCGTAGGGATTTGGGGGCTACATACTGTATAATTCTAGAATGTCTGAATGACTTTTCTATCTGTAGAATCATCTATATTTTACTTCATTTTTTCTAATTCAGAAACCATATGGTCATCTATCTATAACTTCTTATAGACAACAGTAGCTAAAAGGGAACACAAAATGTTGCATAAGATCAGCAGTGAACTATTTTTTTTTACTTGATATACATTTCCCCCCCAAAATTAGTCACCTACTGCATGATTTTCTGGTCTACTTCCCATCACAAATATATAAAACAATATATTTATTTTTGTGAAAAGTTAGCATTCGTATTTTAGTAACTGTCCCTTAACAGATTTTATCTGTTAAAAATGTCATGTTGATTTTTGAAACAGTCTAGTTAGAACCTAGCAAAAAGGAACAGTCAAATAATTCAACACATATACTGATAATGACCACACACCTGCAATTAAAATAACTGGTCATACCTTATTACTGTTAGTCATAGGCCTATAATTATCAAATGACAGTTCTTAATTTCCTATTTATACAACAAATTTATAGTCTCCACATTATCTTTTTTGCGCAAGAGAGAGAATGATTTATAAAATGTTGACAACTTTTTATAAAAGATACAAAAGATAAATTAAATAAACTAATTAAATAAAATTTCAATGCACTACAATGGAAATTTGTTTGACATTGTTACAAAATGCCCACTATACTTTCCATAATCAATGTGCCAGATACTTTCTGATTTGCAATCTGGTTCTTCTAGTTTTAATCTCACTGGTGATTTCTGAATCTTTATGCACTGAAAAAAATAACTGTTGTACCACTTTTTCAAGTGCATTCTGGGAGAATTAAGGTCAACCTCAAGGGATTTTTCATTAATTATATCTGGGTTTTTCCCCCAAGGTCATAACAGCAATCCTGGTACTTTGCTTCTCAGATTCATTGCAACAGTCCTAGGCAGCTAGGAAGACCAAATTGATTAGTGATTTGACCATTCAGCACATTGTTACCAGAGTTCACAACTCATCCAGGCGCTTTAGGATGTCCACTTGCTCAGAGTCTGGCAAGGTACCAAAAAAGCCAATTAGCCTTGCTTCTAGAGATTCATCAATACAATCTCTTTTTATAGATATTGCAAATCATAGCTTCTCAAGGGCATTACTGGTGGGGTGTCCTTGAGTTTATCTCAGTTTAATTTATTACTATGTAAAGAAACAGTATTCTCGTGAGCAAACTAAACTAAAAGCAGAATAATTTTCTCTGTGAGAACATCAATATTGAAAATATTAAGTTCGCCCAAGATGAGATTCCTTTAAACAACATATTTGAAACTATAAGTTGTTACTCTTCTGGACAGTAACTATTTCACTTTCAGTAAATTTAACAGATACTAGTAAAGAAGTATGTGAAGCCAGTTCAAGGACAGGATAATTGCCTTTTTTTAAGTCCAAGTATTCTCTATTCATTCTTCTGTTAGATATTGTAAGTGGCTAAGACACTGAGCTTGTCAGAAAAGTTAGTGATTTAAATCCCTAGCACCGTGTAACGGAATGAGCTCCCGTTACTTGTCCCAGCTTCTGCCAACCTGGCAGTTCAAAAGTAGAAAAATAGGGACCACTTTGGTGGGAAGGTAACAGCGTTCAGTGCACCTTCAGCATTTAGTCGTGCCGGCTACATGACCATGGAGACATCTTCAGACAGCGCTGGCTCTTTGGCTTTTTAACAGAGATGAGCACTGTCCCCTAGAGACAGAAATGACTTGCACATATGTGAAAGGGGAATCATTACCTTTACCTTTTATAACAATTTCTATTTCCTCCCCACTCCTTTTTCCATACTAGACATTAGGCTCTCCCTGACCATCATTTTTCTTCCTGTCAAGTTTGGACATAAAACCAGCTTTCTTGCTTCTCCACTGTTGTTTTTTGAGCACAATTAGTGGATTTTGTGCAAAGGATACATGCCCTGGCAGTCTCTCATTGTTTTTTCTTTTCTGTTGGCTTTCAATAGACTTCATGAAACTTTCTTTCGGAGAGTCTATCTTAGTTTCTTTTAATTGCAATCACCAACTTGAACATTGAAATTACTGCCTATGCTTCAACAAAGACTGTCTTATAAAATTTGTTACAATCTCCTTTTTTAGATCCATATCATTCTCATCCTGCAGTGAAGCTGCTGAACAGACAGCAGGAGTCTCAGAGGAGGGGTTCTGTTGCTGTCCGATTTCTCCTTCAGTATACAGAAAATTTCTAAAAATAGATGACTTTCAGTCTTTACTTATAAATCCCACTCCAGGGATCCTATCTGTTTGACAAGTATACAAGGCTCAAATTACATATTTGCATTTGTCCATTTTTAACTGTTCAGGGGAAGTTGGATGGAGCCTGTGGTCCAGGAAGTTCATATTATCTCTTCTTTTTTTTTTCTATCATGCAGTCCAATCTGATCAATGAGTAATAAAAATATTTAAACTAAAAACTAAAAACTGTTTGCTAAAATTAAATGTTTGATAATGATCACTAGTAAACTAATTTCCTAAGCATAATATAAAAGTACAATAATAAAATAGCATCATTTTTGTACAAGACTAAAAGTACATTCCAATGAATTCCAACTTGATTCCAGCCTGGTCTGATCATTCAGAGCAAAGAAGGAAACAGAGGACTCATGTCCCTAATATTGTAATCATTTTGTCTGTCTGGCAAGATATTGTTTATGCTTGAAATCACAGTAATTTGTTATATAGATCTTGTTTACATCACAAGCTCTGTTTTACAGATTTCCTCTGAGCAAAACCATATTTTAATTGTCTTTTCTGAATAATTCAATTTTTTCCTCTTTAAAGTAACACTCCACCTCAGCAGAAAGATTCAAGAACTCTTGTTAAAGTTTTATCTCTGTGTTTGTTTACAAAAAAACCTCCCCATTATATTTAGGTCCCCCAACTAAACAGAGTATGTGCATGTTCTCCCATGAACTGAATCAATAAAGCTCTTTCAGATTCCTGCTTCTGTTTTCCTTCTACAATTTCCACCCCTTTACTGATACTGATTTTTTTTTTAAAGAGACATGTTTTTCTTTTCTAAAATGAACTGCTTAGAGTCCAATGGAAATTTGCAGTTTGGAGTAAACACTGTATACAGTAACCTGAGCCTGTTGTTGTCCTTGGAACTAGTGATTTTCTCTCTTAAATTTTCCCATTATTATATATTTGTAATGTATGTGTAAAAGAGAGGGAGAAAGAAATTCGTCCAGAAATGTACAAATATCACTTCCTCATCTTCTACTGCTTTGCTGCATAATCACCCCAAAGATGGAAAGCATCATATTTTAAAGATGAGCAAAAAAATACAATGTTAAAGTATCTCATTCTGCCCAGCCATACAATAGAGTTGAATGTATGTGATGAACATGACTTTGGTGGTAACCTATAGTTCATTACATTAAATATCTTTTGAGTTGAGTTCAGCTCCTGATGACTACGTGGAAATATCCATGTGGTTTTCTTTGCAACAATGATTTCCCCAATGCCTTGTTTTGTTGTATTTTGCAGTCTAGTCCACAGCCCTGAGATTCCCTAATGGTTTCTCATTTAGGTATCAACTGGTATGACCTGCTTTGCTTTTTCAGATAGGTTACAAAAACACAAGGAGCTGCCATTTATTATTTTGAGCCATCAACATCCACTTTTGTAGTAAAATGCTGCTAGCTTTGGTATATATTAAATAGTAAGTTTAGAGGCAGTATGCAGTAGTTCTTAATTCCAGAAAGCTTGAATGCACACATGTAATATTTAGATACCTAGCCCAATCTAAAATATCTAGGTGGTATATGTAATATTTAAAAAACATTGGAAACCTCACCTAATCAGGATCATACAACTATTTCAAATGGTTGTTTGCAATGAACCGGATAGATTTAAACAACAATACTGGTTCTAAAAAAAACCTCACAAAACATTAAGAGGGACAAGGACAAGTAGATCTTCAATATCAATGTGTTTCAGAATATACAACACATTACAGAGAAAGCCTTCCTTCCTTCAGTTCCTGGGAATGAGATCTAGAATAGGACTTGGCTAAGGGGCCACCAAAGGACAGGAACAGAATTTAAATTAGGAAATTTCCAGCATCACACGATATGGAATTATAGAGACAATAACCAACATTCTGAATTAGGCTTGGAAGCCTCCTGATAACCAGCAAGGTAACTAGGTGTAACTGTACAATGGATTTTTCTTGTAGGCACTCTGTTGCTTTTTGAATCAATTGTACTGCAGCTTCAAAGTGATCCTCAAAAGCAGTTTTCCATGTACAATACATTTTAGTAGTCCAGTTATGTGGTGATCAGGCAATGAGTTACAATTGTCAGGGCTTCCTGGTATATGTAGGCTATAACTGCATTTTGAAGCAACAACTGTCTTAAAAATCAATTGTATAGCTAGTTATAAGTACAGTATTTTTAATATGTTTATTTTTCATTATTGCTCTGCAAATTGTATTGGTTTCCAGTAGGGTCCCAGGTGCAATTCAATGTCCTTATTATTAATTCTTAAGGCTTTTAATGGAACTGGTAAAGTTATTTGTACAAATAACACTAGCCCCACCATATCTAATAGCATTGGCAGGCTCCAAATTCTTTTTATAAAGCAAAACCATCTGATAAGACCCAGTAAGTGTACCATCACAACAACAGCCACGTGGAACAACTTTCCCCTTGAAAATCGAATGATCCTTGCCTTATAGATTTTTCACACTGACAACCTGAATGTCCTTTTGGGCACCAGGTCAAAGTTTTGAGTGAATCTGTCTCTAAGGGTCATTGCAATACAGTGATTGCAACCCTGACAAACCGTATTTTTTAATATGCTATGTTTTTCACTAATATTTTAATGTTTATAAGAAGCTGTCCATAGTTGTTTTGCAAGCGAGGTGTCCATATAAATTGAATAAATAAATCTTCATTCCATAACAAGTGGGACATGAAGGTTAGCATGTCAAACAAAGAGGCAAAGAGAGAGGTGTAAGGAGGAGGAGAGGAGAGGAAATCTGGAGGATTTGCTCAGGCTTATTGTTCATTTCTAACATGAAATGAGAAGAGATGCAGTTGTCTGATAATTAGGATAGATCTTAAGCTCTACGCATTATTTCCTAGCAGATACCATGGCATTTTGGAGTGAAGGTAACCTAGGAGCAAGTCATATGTAGAACATGAATTAGCTATTAAGGAAAGGATATTCAAGCAATTCAATTTATTCCAAAACCCAACAAGCATAAAGTATATATGTTCATTCATCCCTCAAAAAGAAATGCTAACATTATTTCAACATGTTCATGTATAGCCTTATTTTAGTAATCAAGACTAAGTAGTTTACTGAACTACTGAGTATATATAATTCATATTTATCTTTTCACATCATATTTATATTTTGTTTCATGTCCATGTTGTCCAGTGGATTTAGGGAATAAAAGAAAGAAAGATAACAATTAACTGACCTTTTAGTGCTAAACATAATGGTAAGTGTTTGCTTCACATAGATGAGAAATCAACAAAATCTTGATCGTGTAGACCTATTGAGGGAAAATACAAAATCCTCATGTTAAGATCTGAGATCTTAGTTTGATAGGTTTTAAGAAATAACTTTCAGAAATCATGTTTGGTATGAATTTGAAGCAACACAGATAAGCCTGTTGTAAAGCTTGAGAAAGTATCTTAGACAAGCTGTCTTCCAACATTCTAACTTCCTACCACCCATCACCTTAAACAGCGCACTAGTACAGAAAACTCAAGATAGCAATATCAACCATCACTTCAATTGGCATATATTATTATGGTATTATATTGTCCTGTATTTTATATTCTGATATGACCTAAAGGCTAATCAATAGTTTATTATTATGATTGGTCACACATCATTATTATCTTTTTACAGCAATGTGAAGTCTGTTCTTTAGCTGGTGTTGGCCTTAATACTCATCAGATTCTTCTCCAGAATTTAGGATGATGTAATGTATCAACATAATTTTACAATTGACTGATGGAAATGTTGCCAATGCACAGATTTTCTAAGTGCCACCCCAGATCCTTGAAATGTCACCCAGAGTGTGAATAATCAGTGCAATGACCATAGCCAACTTATGCCTTAATCTTTCAGTTTTGATTTTTCAGATCTTGACATTTTCTGATTTTCTCCAATTCTTTGTTTTCTACTCTACATTCTCTGGTATTTTGCAATATCAATGATCACATTTTCTTCTTTTCAGCTACAGTTATAGTTCTTGGTTTATCAGCCAGGACTATCAATTTGTATTTGGAAATCTGATCATATTTTAAGCTACTCATTTTTTGCTACTTTTTCAAGTCTGTTTCCATCAATTTTTCATTATTGGCATATGACAACTTTTACAAATGTTACATTGAATCATTTTGGTGACTACATTAGGATGTTTACAATGTTTATGTCAGCGTTCCAGCAAAGCCAAACTTCAATCAAAACTCAGAAAAAGGCATTTTCTCAAAGTTTCTTTTTATTGGAAAAGTCATACTGGCACATCTGAAAAAATCCGAATCTGAGAGTTCTGGGTCTTTCTTCAATAATTAAAAAATACAAATCCATCCCCTGGCAACCATCATTCCATCATATGTCCCAATCACCATCCGTCCCAATTTGAGACTTCCCTTAAACCACTCCTCATCCAGGTGTAGGAATAACATGACCTTGACTGTAAAGAAGAATGCTATTATGTCTAACTACATACGCTCCATGAAATCTCTCCACCCAATTTCCAAAGCACAAGAATGTGGCAACATGGAAGCTTCTGGTGTTAATATGGCTTCCAAAGCTGACAGTTTGTGTGACTTTATTGCATGAGTATATTATCAACTGTTTCTTCTGCTTCTATGCACAATTTGCACTTTGAATCATTTGATGAATTTTCAGTTTTGGCCTTGACATGAATTAGTTTTAATAACTTACTCTTGAGCAGCCAAAATCAAGCCCTCTGTTTATTTTTTTAATGTTTCAGTTGTAAGACTTTGCCAGGTTTATTTTTATCCACTTTCCCCCTCAATTTTTTGTAGAAATCAATTATATAATGCTTTTCCTTGCCAGCATTTTGTTCCTGTTTTATATTCACTTTTTGTTTCCTATACTATTCCTATTCCTTAAATTGGTTGAAATTTTAAACTTTCATAAAAACTCCGCTGATTTTTTACATATTTTTTTCTTCAATAGCTTGTTAGACTTGAAGTAAATGTCTGCCTCCATTTCTGCAAGATAGCTACATGGTCTAGTGGTTAAGGTACCAAACTAAAAATGAAGAGACTGTGAATTCAAGTCCCACCTCAGCCATGAAAGCCAGCTGGGTAATCTTGAGCCAGGAACTCTCTCAGCCCAACTCACCTCACAGGGTTGTTGTCATAGGGAAAATAGGTGGAGAAAGGAAAGCTGGATATGTGTCCTGCCTTGAGCTATTTGTAAAAATAATATAGATAGGATATCAATAATAACACTATGCATAATAAATAGTAATTAGTTTTCTTGTTCAAACTGTCCAGTTCAGCTTGTGTCCAGTAGTTGGAATGTTGATTAGTTACACATTGTTGTCATTGTTATTCAGAAGATATATTTTACTTCTGAGTAAAAGGATAACATTAATATGCATTTGCAAAGTTTGTCATCATATTTAAGGACTTAATATTAATACATGTTTAGAGCCTTGGATTTGAAAACAAAAAGGTAACATGCAGTCGCCTCTATGTATCATATTTTTTAGAAACCAAATGGTCAACTCCAGTAGGTAGACTATAGCAAGCAATCAACTCAATGGGAAAGTTAAAACTAGCTTTATTGACATTTGACTAGAACAAAATTTTGGAAGTTTGATTATGTTGTACCTCCTCCAACTATTTGTAGTTCATTTCAGTAAATTAGTGAGGTGTCTGTCTGAGCCATTTCCAATTTCCATGTCCAATTATTTTTGTCTGTTTTGGATGAGACATATTTTTCACTGCTCATCATGTTTGGGGATTGTCGTGTGTGTGTTTGTGTGTGTGTGTGTGTGTGTGTTGGGTCTGGTCTCTGGGTGCATGTGAATTTCATTGCATGTATACTGTGCATATACATACAGTGACAATAAATAATTCAATTTAAATTCAATTCAGTCACCTTACTAATGGTTCTTGCTTAATTCTGTCAAGATCATATTCCTTATTCTTTGCATATATATGCATCTTATTCAAGAGATAAAACTGCCCCAAGTGACCATGCTGAAAACTTTTAAATCATGTTTGGTGAATAAGATATCTCAGTGCTTATGTCTGATTATGTTTCTAGGGTTAATTCTGTAGGTTACACAAACAAAAAATATGTCCATGAAAATAAAACAGGGTAATAGGTTAATTAATATATATTACAAAAAATAAAATAATGTAATAATAGTATGTTTAATGTATTATACTATACAAATAATTACAACTTTCTATAAACTAAGGTATTTATGATAAAGAACATGTTATTACTATTACTTATTTTTTCAAAAATTATAGTTGGAGTTTTGCAATAAAATAAAAAAAAAGAATTAAACTTGAATTAAATTTACATATCTGTGGATAGTATGAATAATGTTAGCGATTTAAGTAACAGCACTCTGATTTTAAATGTATCTGTAAACAAAGCTATTTTAAAACACCTATTAACCAGAAGGCAACTGGATATGTTATGTCCTCCCCATTTCTTCTAGTTTTTAAAAAAGGCCTATCCACTCTAGCTGAGCTTTTTTGTGTAATGTGAGTATAATTCAAAAACAAAATAATTGTCAAACTGCAGTCATCCATCATTTTTATTCTCTAAGAATACCTAATGAGCATTTTAATTACATTTTAGAAAGTAAAATTATATTTGAAAGTGGTATTTTGCTATACATTATTCTGCCTTCCTACACATTTTTTTCATTAAAACTATTTAAAAGAGAAGCCACAGGGAGCAGAAAGCTCCTCGGCAGTTCTGATAGCAATTGGCATCCACAAAAATCAGATTGTTAATCTACAATCTTGTATACAGATTGCTTGCATTCAAATGTATCAGAACTACATGTCTCAAAATTCCTATTCAGTATTTGGTATGAACAACAGTATGTTGAAGCAAAGAGAACAACTTTGACTAATTTCTTAAAATGTGTGTGTGTGTGTGTGTATTCAAGTTCATTATGAAAAGAGATTTTGTTGTTGTTTTGTTCAGTCATGTTTGATTCTCATATAGATATGTCCTTGCAGTTTTGTTGGCAAGGATTTTGGCACTGTTTCCTTCCTAAGTTTGTAAGATTGTGACTTGCCCATGTCACCTGATTGGCTTAGTGCCAGTACTTAAAAAAGGACTAGAACTTATGGTCTCCTGGATTCTAGCCTAATTTCTTAATTATTATGACACCAAACTGTCTCTCCAAAAAAGAATATAAATTATCCTAAACCCAATTGTTTACAATAGCTCCCTAAATTTATGGTCTCACATATTTTAAATGAAATTGGTACAATATCAGTTGTTGATTTCTGTCTTATTTATACATAAAACTCTTAATATCTTTTAGCATCCACCCACATAAATTCATATATGTGTATAAATAAATAAAATGTGGGGGGGGGAGGTAGGGAGGGAGAGGGAGAGAGAGTGCCTCTGAATATTTTGATGTATAAGATTGTATGGACTATACATTCCCAACAAAATATAAAATCAACATGGATTGATGCCTCTGCAATCTTACTTTCTTCTTTTAATAAAATCATTGTAAAATAGAAAACAAATCAAGACCATTTCTATAATATTTTTTTATTGTTTGTCATTCTGAGCACAGAAAAACTGTATTGTTGAGCCTGGATAACAATAATGGGGAAAAAAACTTTCTATTTTAAAAATCATGAAATTATATAACATTGAACATTCCCACTATACACGCATACACACTGTGTATCCTATCCCATCTCATCCTAACCTATCTGAATTTCCTATAAACCCTGGAAACTGGCATAGAAACTAATATTTATTACTATTATTATTTGTGTATAATAGATCTGTATTATTTATATATAATATGTCCATTTTATTACATGGATGAACCAAATCCTGAAAACCAGATATTCAATAAAAGTGATTTCGGTTGTTATAATCCATCCAGCTTGTTATTCCAAGTCAGAAATGTGTCACCTAATTTTAAATTTGTTGACTCAGAACTGATTTTAATGAAGACCTTTCGTGTAAACATGCACACCAACTATTAATTAGATGCCATTCGCAAAATCAATATTTAGTCATCAAACTCCAGCTCCTTCTAATGGTCAGGTACCTTGTGAAAGATACAGCAAGAGCTGAAGAAACATTTTTAACCCATCAGATTACTGCCTCTGACAAGACAGAAATGAAAGTTTGTGGGAATGTAGCCAATTGATGTAATCAAACTGTTTTTCATGACAGCTTTTGAGACAGATTTCTGTAAAAGTCTGATAAGAGGAAATCACTAATATGGGATGACTTATACAACTGTATAAGTTGTATACAGTTGAGCTGTGGTAGCTCAGTGGCTAGAATGCAGTACTGCAGGCTAATATTGCTAACTGCCGGCTACCTGCAATTTGACAGTTCAAATTTCACCAGGCTGAAGGTTGACTCAGCCTTCCAGCCTTCCACCCTTCCAAGGTAGTAAAATGAGGGACCCAGATTGTTGGGGGCAATATGCTGACTCTTATTAGAGAGGGCTGTAAAGCACTGTGAAGTGGTATATAAGTCCAAGTGCTATTGCAAATACTATTGTATGATGGCGCAGTTGACATGATAATATCTTTGTTAAAGATTTGGCATTTTATTTGTCCCCAAACTTGGTTTTATTAGATGATTTATGATTGGAATGGAGATGCATTGAAGGCAGAAGCATGTGTACATTAATAATTGATCTATTAGAGCCAGTACATAGTAAGGATGACATCTCCTAACCCGGAACTCTCCAAATGTGTGAAGACCAAAATTCCAAACAGCAGCACTCTTTGTAGTGCAGTGATTAAAATGTTAAGCTGGACTTGAGAAACCCAGTTCAAGTCTTCAGTCAATCATGGGATTCAATGAGCAACTCTGGGCCAGTCCCATTTTCTCAAGGGAAGAAGTCTATCTCCACAGGATTGTTCTTGTGTGGATAAATGTGGAAACTACTTTGGACAGCAACCTAAATTCTTTGAAGAAGGGCCGTGAATGCACTAACAAACAAATAAATAACCCAACTGGAATGTACTACAATAGGAAAGGCTGGATTACAGTACTGGATCAGATCTTTGGATTGATTATTGTAAATGTTAATATTATATTAATATTAAATTAATATTTAATATTATTAAATCTTCTATCGGATCTTAATAATAACTCTTAAGATCCAATAGAAGAAAGTATATGTAGCTTGGGGATAAGTGTAGAATCCTTGGTACACTCTGAGCTTGGTTGTTTGCTTGTTTGCTTGTAGACATTTCATTACCCAACCAGATAACAATATCAGTACTTAATGATGAAAGCAATGATGAAGGCATTAGTGATATTACCTAACAAAACCAATCTCACAGAGCACCACAGTTTTGACTACTATCAAAACTCCAGGGAGGGAGGGGGAAATTGCAAAATTACACTGTGCCTTCAACAGTTTTCTCACTGATACATAATCAAACCCCCTATAAAGACCAAAATAATACTATCTGATATAGATACAAACATCAGTATATATGTTTATATAAACAATACAATAGTTTTAAAACATCATGCCAATTCAAAACAGTTGACTGCCACTACATTTTTTATTCTAATATATCCTTTGGAGCATAAACCCTCTGCAGTGTGACAGCTCTTCAGATATTTAAAGACAATAAAGCTATTGTCTCTGCTCTCAATATTCTCTTCTGTATATCTTGGACTTTTAAATTATCTAGGTCTCTGAATCATTCCTTGTAGGTCAGTTTCCAGTCCTTTCATCATTTTTGTAGTATTTCTCAGTAAGGCCTGACCAAGGCAGAGTAGAGTAAGATAATTACTTCCCACAATCTGGACGACATGGTCTTCAAGATTTTGTTGATCTTATTTGCAGATGTCTCATGCTATTTGAGCCCAACTTATTTATAACTCTAGAAGCAATTATTACTTTAAATTGTGCTCAGAATAAACATGCTGCTAATGTAAGTTATTCAATACAGCTGCAATATGATTTCATCTAAAGTCTAGCTTCTCAATCATGTAAACTCTTCTTTGAATTCAATTCAACTTCTAGTAACTTCATGAAAACTATTTGGAAGTGATCTGACGTTGTCATCTTCTGGAATATTTTTCAACCTCCCAGTTTCATGTACAGGCCAGGGATATCCTCTTGGGTTTCCATATGTTTAATAATAAAAGGTCTGAAGACCAGCCAAAATCATCTGGATGCTGCAATTTAGCTGAGCACAGTATGAAATTTGACTTGCTGTGTTAAATAAAGGTCTTCTTGCCTTTTAGCATTTCTTGTATATGCCTTTGAGTAATCATTCGTAGGGCATTGATGATAAAAATGTCCTGTTATTTTTTTGTCCTAATGACTGCATAGAAGATAATCTGATACCAGATTAGACAGTTTTTCCATCCATTCTACTACATTTTAACCATTTTAAAACTATTTCAAAAATACAAGTAAATCTTATTGTGTAGGTCAACAGTAAGAAGTCTTTTCTTCCATCTACCTCATTTAATACATTTCATGTTTCAATACACACACACACACACACACACACACACCATGGGACCTCAAAACAAGTCTTTTCTTTCATTTTTTTATGTCCTCATACCACATAAATAAATAAAATGATCATTAAAGCTAAGTATTCCTGGCCATCCTCACTACTGAACAAACAAATATTGCCCAAGGAAACTATTTTTTTTTAAAATGGAAATAATAATATACCCACAAGAAAAAATGAAATGATTAATCTTGTTTTTATGTCAGCAGGTTACAGCAAATCCACAAGAAATAACAGCAATAACCAAATTATTTTACTTCAATAAATCCCATGAATAACTACTAAAAATATTTTATCCATAAGCTATAGAGTGACTTTCTTCTCATATAATTTTTTATAAAGATACTGGGCTGACTACAATTCTGCCATTTCTCTCCCTCCCCCCAAAAATAAGCCTATATATAGTATAGCAATGCACTGCATTTTGCAAACAGCCTGCAACAGAAAACCCTTAGCAGCTATTAATGTCAATGTCAGCCTGCCAAAGGAACCAATACGCAAATCAGCCAATCAGAACTAAGAAAATAGTAAGCCAATCACAGGATTCAGGATTCTTACAATGTTCAAAACAGACATATTTTGTTTCAAGTTTGGAAATAATTTAACATGTTTTGTCCTGAATTTCTGGGGCGGGGGGAGAAAGCTATTGAAATGCAAGCCATTCATTGTGCATCCTTAATCAGTGACAACTATTTATGATGCGTGGCTGAATTCATGTCTCACACTAAGCCAACCTATGCAGTGGTGGGATTCAAATATTTTTATTACTGGTTCTGTGGTGGGCTTGGTGGGCATGGCAGGGGAAGAATACTTTAAAATCTGCAGTCAGAGGGGGTATTTGCCGGTTCTCGAAACTACTCAAACTTTCCACTACCCGTTCTCCAGAACTGGTCGGAACCTGCTGAATACCACCTCTGAACGTATGGTTTCTTCACTGAAAGCAAAACAAGTAGCATCTTGAATGTGGGCATAACTTAGGAACAAAAAAACAAAATCTTACTTCAAGTGCCCAACAAATCTCAGATAGTGAGTTTTAAAAATAATTTTTTAAAGCTTTACCTGCTGAACTCAACATCTATACATTTCTATCATAAATAACTGTTGCTCAATTAGTTCCACATTATTTAGAATAAGGTTGAACAAGTCACTATATTAAGTCCAAAGTTACTGACAAGCAAAGCTGGAACCAAATGGGCAAATTCATACATCCAAGAACATACCAAGCCATAATGAAAAGCCACTTACAGCAGTATTTGAAGGGGAAATAAATGAAACATCATGTCTGAAGGAATTTGTTGACATGAGAGGTCCAAATTATTCCTTCTTCCCTTCCCAAAGCAATGGTACCATCTTTTTTTGTCAAGAACAGCTCTGTATCTAGTTTACTTTGTCATTGCACCTCGTACAATGAAATTAAATACCTTCAGTGTACATTATGACTATGAAAATAAAACATAAACACACATTCTCCACATTCTATAAATTGAAAACCCCTGATATTGCATTAATATTGCACTATACAGTAGAATTCAACAGAATTAGTGCCCTGGGATAGAAGCTGTTTTTCAGTCTATTTGTCCTTGTTTTTTTATTCTGTACCGTCTGCCAGATGGTAATAGTTAAAAAAAAAAGGGGTTTCCAGGATAAGATGGATCTTTGAGAATGTTTTGAACTTTCTTAAGGCAGTGGGAGCTATAAAGCTCTTCCAAAGAGGGGAGAGGGCAACCAATGATTTTCTGGGCTATGATGTTAACCCTGTGGAGTGCTGTCCTATCTGCCACCGTGCAATTGGCAAACCATTCAGAGGTGCAGTAAGTTAGGATACTCTCTATGGTGCAGCGGTAGAAGGTCCCTACATCCACTAAAATATGTAACCATCAGGTGTTGCCATTTTCTTCTCTTCATTTTTGACGATTTATACCAATTGAAGAAGGCATACATTTTTACCAAAGGAAAGATCAGAGGGGCTTACAATCTCATTCACAAAAAAAGTGTGGAAAAGTGAGTTTAAATCCTGGAAAGTTTAACAGTCTTTCACATTTTTGTATTAGCAGTGAACAATGAACTCTTCTGGATGGCTTTCCTTGTCTGAAGATGCCAAGGAAGCCAAGCCGAGTCTGTGAGATTTCTGCCAAGTCAAGCAAACGAGCTGAGCTAAGTGTGAAGTATCAATAGGTCTGTGATTTATTGCTTAGCCCAAATCAGAAATACATGACATTTGGAGTTTTATATATTAAAACTAATTATTAAATTAAATGCTCCAAAACTGGAAATTTTAAAGAAGAGATTAGATAACCGTTTGTCTGAAATGCTATAAAGTTTCATGCGTAAGCAGGGGGTTGGATTAGAAGATCCCCAAGGTCCTTTCCAACTCTGTTATTTTATTATTCTATTCCCATTTCTACTTTATTCAATTCCTGTCAATCAATGCAGGTAATTCAGTACAAATTAATATACTTCTAGTGCAGATAGTCCTCAACAGTTCATTTAGTGACAGTTTGAACTTACAACACTGAAAAAGGTGACTTATGACCATTTTGCAGTTATGAGCTTTGGAGCATCTTCATGATCAGGTGATCAAATCCCAGGTGCTTGGCAACTGACCT
>BHFT01018636.1:0-43218 GCA_004320025.1 Laticauda laticaudata | reverse complement strand
CAGAGAGAGATTTCAGCAGAAATGGTGCGGTTGTTGATATGTTCAGAAAGTCCAGAAAACTAATGAAACAAGCTCTAGTGTCACTATGGTTCCGTTTTTTTTTTTTTTTTTGGAGTTGTGGGTCATTATTTTATGTGCTGCTTTATTTCTTCTTCAGTACTTACAACTTTTTTTCTTCAGAACAGAAGTTCAGCTGAATAGTCCAGAGATTCCATTTTCCTTCCGTAATCCCTTTTTTAAAATTGGGGTCATATTGGCTCTGCTCCAGGCCCAGGAACAGATGCTGATGTTAAAGAAAAGCTGGATCTTTTTGCAAAAGGATCAGCACTCTTTAAGGTTATTTAAGAATACTTGGAGAAATATCAGCTTGGTGATTTATTTATTTTTAGCCTGTCAGTGTGGCTCATGATTTTTTATTCAGTTTAATCCATGGCAGATTTCAGATTTCCATAGCAAGGAAAATTGTCTAAAACTCTATAATTAGTAAGAACAATTTGAAATGAAAAAAAGATGCAAAAGAAAGTTGTGATTTTACTAATATATATTTCATATACTTTTGTACGTATTTTATAAAAATACTCAGTGTTCATTTAGGTACTCAATGTTATTTACTGGCTACGATGCATCATCGTCATTATTAATATTACTCAGTATTGTAACTTGTTTGTAAGTAAAAGAATGATAGAGAACTATGTTAACTATTTCAAAGATCTTGAATCTATATGTAAATTTATATAGTATGTACAGGTGTTATTTATTATATATGGCTTTCAAAATCCACAAGGCAACAAATTGTCTTGCTATCATTCTTTTTATACAGACTTTCCTTGGTCCAGTGATCGCAAACTTTTTTGGAAATGAGTGCTCAAACAGGAACACGCCTGCATGAGGGCAGTTTTGAGGCAGTTTTCAGGGTGTTTTTCAGGCTGTTTTTGGCACAAAAAGTTGAAAACAGGTCGTCTTGGGGGCTGATTTCAGGCCATTTTCCAGACTGTTTTCAGGCTGTTTTTTGGGGCTGAAAACAGCCCTGAAAACAGCCCCACAACAGCCTGAAAAAGGCCCCAAATATGTCCTGGTTTTTGGTTATATTTCAGGCCATTTTCTGGTGCCTGTGAATACCAGCCAGAAACCAGAAGAGTAGCTCGTGCATGTGCCCATTGACGGGGCTCTGTGTGTCACCCCTGGCACGCGTGGTGTAGGTTCTCCATCATGGCCTTAGTCTTTTGGGTTTGTTTCATATACTAAGTAAAGTTGCTCATAAAAAGGAGAAAAATCCATTTTTCTCACAAACTTAAACTAATTAAGCAATAAAAAAATCTTATTAAATAGTTGCAAACAAACCAGATCATAATTATGCAATGAAATCCAGCTTGGAATATGTGAAGCAATATTGCTTATCATCAAAGTTACCCTTATAACATAAGATTAAAAAGTAAATCATTCAGTTTGGCAGCTTTGAAAGATTAATGAAAGAAAGAAAATGAAATATCATCATCCTAAGGAACACTCCAATTTCTGCATTAAAAGAAACTTTTTATAAAATCTGATTGGAAAAGACATAATATATCTTAGTAATTATTTTCACCTTATTTAAAGAGATACTGCAGATTCTGTTAATAACCATCTCTTTCATTACATTGCTAAACAACTGCAATTTCATTACATTGCTAAACAACTGCAAAGGAACTTGAAATTAGCCCAAATACCATAACCATTTACTTGGAAATTTTCAGCATGAATTACAAGATAACAGAATAACAGAGTTGGAATGAACCTTGGAGGTCTTCTAGTCGATTCCCTGCTCAATCAAAAGACCCTGTATCTTTTCAGACAAATGGCTGTCCAGTCTCTTCTTAAATACCTCCAGTCATGGTGGGATGAGCAGAATTATTTGTATAAAAAGCCCCACAGATAATTTAATTATGTGCCTTTGAGGGATTTAATGAGAAGGAAGGACTCACTGGAGAAGAGCCTAATGCTGGGAAAGATTGAGAGCCAATAGAAGAAGGAGATGACAGAGAATGAAGTGGCTGGATGGGGTCACTGAAGCAGTAGGCATGAGCTTAAATGGACTCCAGAAGATGGTGGAGGACAGGAAGGCCTGGATGAACATTGTCCATGAAGTTGCAATGGGTCGGACACAACTTTGCAACTAACAACAACAACAGACAGCTTGAACTGTACCTGGAAACATACTGGAAGTGTTGTAGTTTGCCGGCAGCAGATGTGAACAGCTGAGGTTTCTGAGAGTGAGGACTCGGATGAGGGGCCTGCGTGTGAACTCCAAGTTCTTGTCCTGTCTATTCTGGTTTGTTTTTGGAGACTTTTGGTTTTGGATATTTCCCTGCAATTAATCTTGTGCTCTTGGAAGCCTTTCACAACCTTGAAAGGGCTTGGTCTTATCTGGGACAATTGGTTTTAATGACTCTTTGCTGTGAATGAATAGAATTCACAGAGACACAAAATATACTTTTATATATACTTTGTGTTTATTTGATTTTAATGAGGCTTGGGTCAGAACAGTAAGCCAGTATAACTCAGAGCAACATGGGAGAGCTCTGATGTGCCCAAAACAGTGTTGATACATTCTGGACCAACTGCAGTTTCTGAGTATTCTTCAAATGAGTCCCACATACAGCTCACTGTAGCAATGCAAGCAAAAGACGACTAAACATGATCAGAGTCTCCCGATCTAGGAACAGGCACAACTGCCAAACAAGATGCTATCTCCTCCTTCAACAGCAGACATGACTCTAAGAAATGTCTGAAAATATGCGCCAGCTTTGTCCCGATAACTGCAATCCCATTTAGACCTAGAGACAACTCTTCCGGATCCAGAAGGTTCTAAAACCTTTGGACATTTCGTTTTGGCTAGGATTCTGCCGCAGTCCATTACGTTCCATCAGAATATAGCCTCCAGGCACAGGAAAAGAATATTGACAGCATCACTTGGTGGGTCCAGGGCAGAAGAGCATAACTTCATATATTATGATTTACAAATGATACTTCACCCGATCTTGATGGATGATTCATCTAGTGGTTTCATTAAGATATTAAATAGAAGCTGGAGAGAGTTGTGCCCTGAGGCACAAAACTTGATCTCTCTCTACCAACACCAACTGGAACTAGTTTTAAAGGAAGAAGAAGAATTACTATAGAACAATGTGTTCCTCCCTGCCTGCCATTTCCAGTACTCTAAGCTGGTTCAGAAGGCTGCTATGATCAATGGTTTTGAAAGCTGTGGAGAAATTAAGGAGCATCAGGGCAAGGAACCAACCCATATTTTTTTACCACACTGACAAGTGCAATCAATGTTGTCTCAGTGCTCCAGCCAAGTCTGAAAGAATACAAAAAATCCTTTCCCTCCTGGGCCCTCTGGAATTACAAGTTCGGAAGGAAAAATTGGAGACAGAATGAAATTTGTACAAGTGTGTTAAATCCAGCAATGGCTTTTTTTAAAAGGGGTAAACCACACTTCCTTAATAGCTAGTGGAACTACTCTCTCCCTCAGAAAACCATTAACCACCTATGTGTCACTATTTGGGAGGCCTTAACCAGTCAGATAGGAGACAAACACACAGGTAGCCAAACTTAAGAGTTCTGAATTCAATCCCCTTCATCAAGTCTAATAAACTCAATCTCTTCCCAGATAACCAGGCCAGACCCAGTCATTCCTATATCCCCTGCAATACTTACAGTCGGGGTGAGATTCAAAAATCCCAGCAACAGGTTCACTGTCCGGTTACTGGGATCATGGCCATGGTGGGCATGGCCTACTGGAACTTCAGGAGGGCTGTTTTTCACCTTCCCCAGGGTCTGGAGGCTTCCATTGAGCCTCTAGGAAGGCAAAAATGCGCCCCCCCCCCAGGTCCAGAGGCCCTCTGGAAGCCAGAAACAAGCCTGTTTCTGGACTTCTGGAACTTCTGGGAGGGCCAATTTTTATCTTCCCCAGGGTCTGGAGGCTTCCCTAGAACCTCTGGGATGGTGAAAACGGCCTCCCCCGGGGTGCAGAGGCCCTCCAAAAGCCAGAAATAGGCCTGTTTCCTGACTTTTGCAAGGCCCCTTTTTGCCCTCCCAGAGCCTCTCTGCGCAGACCCTGCACTTACCTGCATCCAAAATGGGCCACGTGGAGACTCCTTGGAGGGGAGGGGTGGTCGGGGCCAGCCAGTCATTCAACTACTAAATTTAATATCCAGTTCACCAGAACCAGTCTAAACCGGGAGAACCCCACCCCTGGTTACCGTCCAACTGAGCAAAATCTGACTGACTTTATTGTTGTCTCAAGAACAATCTTCATAGTAATTTCTCTTCTTCAAATATCTCCTTACCCAAAAAGTACCAGCACACCTTAGAGATGCCAGACAGTTCTCTAAAGATGTGCTAAGAGCAGAAAAATAATATGGTTTTGCCACTTTTCTCACCAGAGGTAAAGCTTAAGAAAATCTCATGTTCATTCAGATTCAGTTTTAGTTTTTCTCCATTCTTTTTACTGGGCCACAGATAATCTAAGTCTGAAATAAAGTCCTATTAATATTTGATGAGTAATTTCCATAGCATTACATAAAAATACTTCTAACCGGTGCACTGAATTATAAAAATGAAAGATAAATAAACTTTGCAGACTTGTTGAAAGCTGCAATTCTAGGATATATATTTCAACATACTTCCCCCCCCCATCAACCTTATTGTTCCTGCAAACTACTCCTTGCTTATGCACAATGGATCAGTAAACAGATCTCTGCATCTCTCTTGGATGTCAGGAATTTGGCCAGACTAACATAATAATTCATACCTCAAGGCATATTTGCTTGGAGTCAACATAAAATAAATGCACCAGAATTTATTCCGTTCTTAGATACAAAAAGAATTGCAGATCACTGATTTGTATCATCTTTCGTGCCCATGGAAAATGTTAAGAGAAGAAAAGAAAGGCAACTGAAAATAATTTAATATTTCTTCTTAAACAGTATGACCAATTGTTGACTGTCAGCTAATTAGCCAACCTAATACATTAAGCTGCCTGTTGCATAATGAAGTTTAAATGCACATTCTTGGGTGTCCTTTATTTAATTTTTGTCAAGGCTGTGCCTGGCAATTAAATGTGGCCATGTCATGCAAGTAATTAACTTTATCCCATTAAGTTAAGGAAATCAAGATATCCACCACAAGTTCAAATCCTTGCTGTTTTTGTATACGTTTTTGTTTTTGTATACTCACACATACAAAAGGTTTAAGACTTTGATTGCCCTGCTGAGGTTATTAACTTGGCATTTTTTTTCTTATTCTCGTCTCCCTGCCAGATCCTGTGAGTAGTTTTAATGTTTTCTTTTTAATGCAATGGTTTAAAATAAAGTCTCATTCATTTATTGAGAGCCAGTTTGGTCTAGTGGTTAAGGCACCAGGCTAGAAAGTAGGAGAGTGTGAGTTCAAGTCTTGCCTTAGCTATGAAAGCCAGCTGGTGACCTTGGGCTAGTTTTCCTTTCTCTCAGCCCAATCCACCTCACAGGGTTGTTGTTGTGGGACAAATAAAAGGAGGAAGGTGTGTTGGATATGTTTTCCACCTTAAGCTATTTTCTAAAAATAATAAAGGCAGCATATAAATAAATACAAATAAAATTGTCAAATTTTAGTAATATTTAGAGCAGGCTTTAAGACTATCCCCAACACAAGCCACACAAAGCACACACACACAGAGACACAATTTTGGAATCCACAATCAGCTTTTGAGAAATATGGAAACACAATTTGGTTCTGTGACCCTGTCATGAATTATTTTGTTTTTTTAAAACCAAACCAATTAGATTGTCCCGGACTCAAAAGAGCCACAAGAACACTGCAGTATCAACAGGCAAGGTTTTATATCTCCCTATCAAGGTTGGTGAAATGTTTTAATTTGAACAAACCAAGATAGAAAAGTGACTGCTTTTTTTATCTTATATGAAAGTGAATTCAACCTTGGAAACTTATATTTGAATTCAAATATGAATTCAACCTATGGACTTCAATTCCCAGAATTTTCTATCCAGTTCACATTTGCCAAATTTGCCAAGATGGACATCCCTGTCCTATATTGTAATCTATCGCTATTATTGACAGACAGACAGACAGACAGACAGACAGACGACACACTAGATATGATAGAGATAGAGATACTATATATCTGCTCTCCATCTGTTTCAAGGTTGCAGCTGGAAACACTTAGAAAAATGTAGTAGTCCTTACAACCATTCGTTTAGTAACCATTCAAAGTTACAAAGGCACTGAAAAAAGTGACTTTCTACACTTTAAGATCATAGCATCTTCATGGTCATGTGATCAAAATTCAGGTTCTTGGCAATTGACTAACTAAAGTAGAATAGATTTGTTGTTATGTAACTTTGATCTCTTTGGAGATCAAATATCATAATCTCTATCCAACTCCTGGACAGTACCACATGTCAATTCTTGCTTCTATAACTTCATACATTGCTATTGTTTATATTGTTCACTTTTAAAAAAAATCTCATCAATTCCCTCCAATTACATGGGATACCTTGTTCTTTTCATCCCATTAACTCTTTCTTCGTCTATTATTTTTACACTTTGATTTAGTCTGTTCTATTATTTGCTAACTGTTGTGAGCTGCTATATGCAAGAAAATAGGAATATCTAATCTGTCAAATACATTTATTAAATAAAGTAATGAATATGGAAAAATACAAGGTGAAAGCCTATGGCCTACCTCCTAGCTCCCCTTTAAGTTATAGAAATCACTGCTTACTTTTTTAAAATTAATATTTATTCTAAAAATGATTGGAATAAAAACTATGCAAGAAAATATTAAATTAAAAAAGTCTGAGTAGATCAATTGTGTCTAAAAGCTAGATAGATTAGCAACAAATATATTTATTTTATAAAACCTTCCCCTGTCAATCATAAGTGGAAGGCAACATGTTGGGAATGCTGAATTGGAGGATCAGTTCACTCTTATTCTGATGCCTTCATGCAAAGATAGATGTTCAAATACATGATAATCTTACTAATTTTTTTCTCTGATAGGGTAGGATAATAGACTTGTATTCTACTGCCATCTGCTGGGTCAAAACATAAGTTTAGAGTTCAACCACCCAGAAAAACAAAGGACATGGTCTGAGTTTTGAATTGTTCGTTATCCAAGTATCAAATTGTGCATGCAAACATAAACAGGTCATTCGCTTTGATTTCCTTTGATTTTATTTATGAAGCTAACTTTACAAATCAAAGCAAATAAACATGACCTAGGATAATGTTGCAAGATCCAAACCACGTCAGTCACAGGGACCAGATGGTTAGTCTCACACATTCTGGTGAGAGAGAAGTTCCCTGAGGATGGGTCCAGCACAAATCCAAAAGTTTGGAAGACTAAATTTCTGGTCCTAATGACTAACCCAGATTGGGTCCTACAAGTGAACTTTAGCTACTGAAAGCAATCAAGATAGTCTTCTGCTTATTACCCATCACTCAACAGGCATATTCTAAGTTACAACAGACTCAAACAAAGTTTGAGTAAACAGATCTCTGCATCTCTGTTGGATGTCAGGAATTTGGCCAGACTAAAATAATAATTCATACCTCAAGGCATACTGTTACAACTGTTGCGGCATCTAGTCATGTGATCACATTTTGGGTGCTTGCTGACCAGTTATAGCATCCCATTGTCATGTAATCCTATTTTGTGATTTGTTTTTTTTTTACTATAAGTTTCTCCATGAAGAGATCCACAGCTGGGCCAACAAAAGATTCATTTGAATGAATGAAAATAGTCCTTGAATTAATATTTGCCAGCCCCAATAATTTACCCAGAGGAGAGAATCAATGCCATGGGAAGACCAGAAAAAGTTATTGAGATTATAATCCTGCAGTTCTGATTGTACCATATCTCTCCTCCAACTCGGTGGATGAGGGAAATGTTTGTCTGATCGTCTTCCCAGGATTTATATATTGCTTCACTTTGCTCTGGCTAGATAATGGTCTTGCGTATTTTTTCAAGGTCCCTTTTGCCCCACAATATCCTACCCCTTCTCCCAAGTATTCTTCTTAAAATGCCAGCTTTCAGAGCTGAAGAAGCTTCTTGGATGAGAAGAAAAACAACTTCAAAGAAAAGTCTATTTGCCTCTTCAAAAAGCACCATGACTGGATGACTGAGAATCTCTATAGCCATCCAGTGTTCACAATTTCCTTTCCTTTAAAACAAAAACCTCTAAACAGGGATGTCAAACTGGTGGCCCATGGCCCAGACGTATCATGCACAGGCCACACCCACCCTGGCTCCATAAAGGCAAAAAATATTGTGATGCATCATGTGACATCACGCGATGCGATCGAGGTTGACACTCGTGCTCTAGGACAATCAACATCTTTCTTCCACAATTCCACTCAGCCAATAATCCAATCAGGTCTTTTAATGGATGCCTCTTGCAGGACAAAGTCACATGAAATGATTCCAAGTTCAAATGACTCCAAAACAGATGTGGTACTGAGCAGATGCTGACCA
Source organism: Laticauda laticaudata (assembly GCA_004320025.1). NCBI lineage: Eukaryota > Metazoa > Chordata > Lepidosauria > Squamata > Elapidae > Laticauda > Laticauda laticaudata. Next base: position 34,706 of record BHFT01018636.1, on the reverse strand, counting down.
GTTCTGGAGAACCAGTAACAGAAATTTTGAGTGGTTTGGAGAACCAGCAAATACCACCTCTGACTGGCCCTGCCCCCATCTATTCTCTGCCTCTGCCTCAGCTGATTGGCTGGGTCTTCTTTTGTTGCCCTGCACAGGAGAACAGAGCTGGAAAGCAGGTTAGTGGGATGGGGAGGGAATGGGATTTTGCAGTAACGTTCCCCCAGGAATGGGGTGGGAATGGAGATTTTGCAGTATCCTTCCCCTGCCATGCCCACCAAGCCATGCCCACAAAATCGGAAGTAAAAATTTTTGAATCCCACCACTGCTGTAAAAGTGCAAATCTCCCACCATCTCTTTTTACAGCCTGATAAATTAGGAAAGATTCTTTCTAACTGCCTTTCTCTTCAGACTCCCCCATTCTTATCTGAATGTTTCCTAGGCAACATCACTTACCCATTCTCCCCACCCCAATGTAAGATCATTTCCACATGCCATCACATTCACATAAATAATTTTGACAGGAGACATAGACTTTTCCAAGCTGACAATTTCACTAAATACCGACCTCCAATAATTTGGAAAGGGTAATAAGAGAATTGGCAATTTGTTTTAATTTCCACTTACAAATCAAATATAATAAATAAAGCATCATTAATGTCATATTATTCAATACTGTACATTTAATAATCTTCTGTGACTATTTTGTAATGCCATTAAACATTACAATTTGACAATTATTTTGGAAAAATTCTATGATCACAACCAACATTTTCTATCACTTGTAGCCATAAGCATTTATTTTCTGATAATTATGGGAAAATCATGCTTCACACACATATCTCTCTTTTTTTTTGTGTATATATTTTTTATTTATATCATTATCAAAGATTATAAATATCTTGAACATAGTATATTGTCCAGGCACTTCATTTACCAAAAAGAAAAACATGTCTACTCGTAGTAATAATAATAATTGCATAGTAATTATAACAATAAAGATAGTTATATTAACTTATTTGCAGTCATATTGATACTAGCATGCTTATAGTGATAATATTCATCTCATTATATACACACAGCAATAATCTTCTTCTATCTCTCATATCTAACCACTGATAAAAATCTTATTCCATGTTGAATAATACTCTGTATCTCCTTTTTAAAGTTTTTAATGTCAATCTATCCATCTCTGCACAGTCCAATATTTTCTAAATTATATTTTCGCCTGGTGGGGTATTCTCATTTTTCCAATATTGTGCAAATACAATTCTCTCTGCTGTCAATACATGAAGCATTGAGCATATAGTCCCTTTATCATTAATAGATACCTAACAAAAATATTTCTGGCTTTAAATCTATATGCTACTTAATCATCTTTTCCAACCCCATGTATGTATCTCAAACATATCTCTCACCATCCAAAACATAACATTAACAGATTATCTGTCACGCACACATTTTTCATTGAAACACTACCATGATTTTGTCTAGACAAAACTTTAAAGCTATACAGATTGCCTATATTTATCGATGAACAGCTGGGTAAGATGATGCCATGTAACCCGAATAGGAATATAAAGACATTTGCAGCAATAATGTAAAATTATTAAAAATTCTTTAAAATTAAATAAGTTTTCGACAACCTCTTAGAAAGAAAAGGGGAATATTTTGGTTTTTTTGAGGGGAAATATGCATTATAAAGAAAATGCACACTGAACTTCCAGAGAACTGGGCATCTGTCAAAGAATATTTTGGTAATAAAAGATGCCTACAGCCTGTTATATATGGCTGGGCTTTGATATTATTAGATTCTGAAATGTGAAAAACAATCAGCTTTCCTTCTTTTTTGCCTGATTTTAATGAAGAAAAAAGTCTGACTGCAGAAGCAGCAGTTCCCGCTGGCATTATGTTTTTGCCAGAAAGCATCAGGTTCTCCTTCCTAAAATGGAGGCAGACAGGTGGTGTTAGGAGTTCAGGGATTGCTGAAGCTTTATAAAGCACATATGGGAAAAATACATCATATTAGGAAACACCAGCTGGTCCTCAAAAATCAAGATTTATTTTCTTGAAATTCCTTTCCAAATCATCTTAATTCAAGACTATGTTTGGATTTACAAATTGCCTTAAGACAGAATGCGGCTTGTGGGTTTATTTTGGCAAGTTGTGGAAATCTAAGTCAATGTGGTTTATAAACCATGTTTTATGAATTATCAAGTTGCATGAATATGGACAATTATGATTTTGTAAGCAATCAGTGGTCAAGCATAACCCACTGAATTACACTGAAGAATTTGCAGGACATAAGATAATGAGGTGTTCTCACAACTCCAAATTTTAGATGGTATTATTGTCTTAGTTGTTTATCATATATTTCAGAATGGATTATGACTCCTTAATTTTTTTATTACTTCAATTGAAGGGTCTCCCCAGGGGGTTGCAAAAATAGCTGGCTCACATAGTTGTAACAATCCAGTCATTTATTATTAATAAATTACTGAATATTTGGGATATATATGGGAGAACAGTAAATATGGAGTTTTTCCAACTCACTCTGTTATGAAATGTTTATTATTACAAAGATGAAAGGTCAAAGGAATTTTCTTATTGAAGAGATAATTTTGATGGATTACAGGAGTTTATTGATAATAGGACAAAGATTTAAAAGGTGAGTCTTACAGTACAATGCTCTTATATATGTAATTAGTTTCAGTATTTTCAAAGAAGCAATGTGACAATAAAGACATTATAAAAAAGAGAGGAGGGGAATATTAAGAAATCTGCTAGAATTTGAAAAAAAATCTTAGAATTTGTATAACTGATTATTTGTTAAGGCCCGGTCTCACTGCACTTACGGATGCAAAGAGGATGTAAAATGTTAAAAAAAGCTTGCCATCCGTTGGAAGGAAAACGCTATGCATCCGTTGTGTACTCATTGCATACGTGTTTCATACGCTCTATCCGTTGAGCATCCGTCCACTGCGATTTCATCCACACAAGAGTTTTGAGCTACACAAAACTTTGTGAACGGATGAACTTTCCACCGTGTACGATGTAAATCTGCGACATACGAGCAACAAATGTTCTATGTCCGTTTATCATCCGTTAAATGTCTGCTGTATCCTCTCTGCATCCTCTGGCATCCTCGCAACTCACATCCGCTGCAGCTGAAAACGGAAAGAGGGAGGAAACAAAAGGTACATGGAACATCTATACATCGTTAGTAGCACGAAATAGAAAGGATGCGCAGTGAACGTTTGCATCCGATATACATCTGCGCGGCATCCCTTTCTTTCCTTTAGCCGTACGTGATGCATCCGCTTCATCCGCTATGCGTCCGCTTCGCAATTATCCCCCGTAACCCTTCGGAGGTGTCATCCCTTCCATCCGCTTTCATCCGCAGGCTTCCGATGAACATGTTTAACATCCCCGCTACATACTACCCATGTCCATTCTTTTCTGTTCTGTTCATGCAAATTTTCACCACTTTTTGGAGCGGATGACAATGGATGGAGCCACCCCGAAATTTTGCTCATCTACTGTGTCCTTTATGCATATGTTTTGCATCCGTTGGCCAGTGGGACCGGGCCTTTAGGTAAGATTAGAGACTATTATTGAAGCATGACTCAGAATCCAAACAAGTTAAAGACTATATGACTAAATGAATCCAGAATATATAGTTTTAGAAATCCAACAGTGAGAATTTAAATGAAAGAATAATATTAAATTTACTTTGAATATTTAAATGCCCTTAAAGAGAATTGGTATCAGTTATTTTACCATTGATATTCCACTCCAGAGCCAGTTTAGTCTAGTGTTTAAGGCACCAACTTAGAAATCAGGAGACTTGTGAGTTGTAGTGCAACCTTAGCCATGAAAAACAGTTGAGTGACATTTGGGTCAATCAATCTCTTTTGGCCCATGATGTCAGGCTTGGGTGATAGACTAGTCAGTCAATTTCTGTCACAACCAAATGGATCAATACTCGGTTGATTCCCCCAAAAACAGATTCTACACTTTTGGGGAAAATTCTAGGAACAAAAATATCATTCCAGTTATGATCACTAAAATGAATAAATCTTTTTTTTAAGTGTTGAAAATGTAATGAGTAAGGTGGATCCTTTTTCATATGTTGTTGCAGTTCTGTAACCCTCAAAAATACTGAAAAACGATTAACTGCTACTGAGATTTGTTGTTCATCTACTCTTCTTTCTGTATTTGTACCTGATTCCCTTTTCTATGCTACTTTTTTCTTGTATTTTGAAAACTACTGAGAAATTGTTAATGCCTCTGTGTGAACCAGTGGTGGTAGAATCAGGAAGAAGAATGTTTGGCCGTTTCTGCTGAGCTGGTAGTGCCAATGAGCAGCGGAGACCAAACCAGTTCTCTCCACTGCTCTGCTGTTGGGCCCACCCACCTGGGCTCCCATACTAACCTTTATGTCCTGTTTTTGAAGTGCAGTTGCTTTGTGCAGCAAGTAGATTGCCATGCAGCAGCTGCTTAAGTGACAGGGAGAATGCAGGCTTGCAAGAGGTGAGTCAGAAAGCCTCTGCACTGCGCAAAGTGTGTGTTTGGTGCATGCACGCCAAGTATGTGTGTGCTCACAAAGTGCACCCACCAAGCCATGCCCACCAAACCAGTGGAAAAAATATTTGAAACACACCACTGGTGTGAAACCAGTTTAAATGTTTGTGTTGTATTAAGGTCTTCAAGATTTCAAATTGTAAGGTGGTGGAGGTGGTGGACCCAAGACTCACCTTTATTTATTTGACTCACTGTCACTCTCAAAATGCAATCAGAACATCCCAGTTGTTTTAATAGCTATGATATATAGAAATGAAAGAAACTTGTAGTTAATAGGATGTGAAGAATACCTGGAGGTTCAGAGTGTGGGGATTTGCTTTGTGTATGGACTGAAAGAATCAGAAAGAAAAATGTGTTGGGCCTGGGCAATTCAGTCTACTTCTCTATTCTCAGCAGTTCTCAGTTTGTCTGCCAGAACCATATTAAATGTCACTCATAATCAAATTACCAAATGTCATTCTCAACAGTATCTTAAAGTAACTTTTACCCTTCTGAATCAGATTGAAGGAAATGGATTTGCTTTTGTTTTATTCCCCCAAAGGAGAAGAAAATGTTGAAATTCTTGTAACAAGCTAGGCTAGAAAGTTTTATGAACCTTCTATTTTTCACTCTGCAATAATTTGCTTCCTGGACTTTAGTTTCTCTAGTTTCCCACACTTCAAATTAATACCAGCAGAAGACATCTTGAGGGGATTCCTCCTGTGCATCTTTTGTGGAGAGACACAAAGAGGTGTAGCAGAAAAATAAATATATATCTAACAGCACCATCTGCCAACTCAGAGCAACAACATAATTTCAAGATTGCCATCAAAGGTAAAGATGAAAGCATCTCAAATGAGGTTGAGATTGCAAAGAAGAAAAATTTCAGCACACAGAAATAACGAATTTAGTATGGGGAAATTCTAACAACTAATTCCTCAAATTCAAGCTTTCACATTTCCTCACTACAACATAAGAATATTTTAAATATATGGTTATTTTAAAGGAGTTCACACTTTCTTCTGAAACGAAGAAGGGAATTTCTTAAAGCGTTATATATACTATCTTGAAACTAATAATCTGACCAATGAATTGTTAACCAATAATTCATGAATATTCAATTTTCACTCTCTTTGGGGTTGCATTTTTTTATCATGAGAACAACAAATTCTTATTTAAGACTTCAGTACTAAATTAAGATACTTGGAATCATTTACCAAGAAATGTAATAGGTTTGGTTTTTTTTCTTTCTGAATGATCATGCAGAGGATTAAGCTAATAGCTAGGTAGCTATTTCACTTTCTGTTCGCTCTCAGTTGTCACTTCTGTTTTAAATAAAACTTGTAGATGTTTTAGTGAACCATCTGTTGATAAAAAGTTTTTTATGAATTTAAAGCTACCCAATGAAGCTGAATGGAAATAGGCAGGAACTGAAAAAATATGTTATTTATTCATACAATCTGGCATTTGTATAGCTACTAAGTGAATGGTGTATACCGTAGAAGCCAGTTTAATTTCTAAAGTTTAGATCAATGGTTAAGTGGAATTTCATATAGGTAGGCAATAAACTCTAAATAGACCAAATAGTCACTTTACAAGCACTTGAATGTCCAGTCCTCGAAACCGTATGTTGGATATACTTAATTCAATAAACCAGTTCATATCCAGTTCTTCAGAAATAGATAAATAGCGGATGGATTAGAAATTTGATCATTAAATCATTCACGTAATTAGACCCATAAAATATACAGAAGAAATCAGAGTTCATGTTCCAAACGAAACCCAAACTTCTTTCTCTTGTGATGAACTCCCAGTCATATAGATATATGTGATGGGCAGTTACTGTATATAAATTAGATAAATAAATCTCTGGATACACAAGACCATGTGACAATGATAGGCATACAATGCATTTTTCTTGTTAAATTCCATTAAAATTCTCTTTTAAATAAATATAGAATAGAAAATAGAAAAGAATAGAAAATTATCCATGAGAAATTCACATCAAAATTTGTTCAAATGTTTATGTAAATATCTATCTAAATCATGCTGTTGCAACTATCTTTTGATCCTGAAAAGATACTTTTTAAAAAAGAGTCATAAGTAGAGGTTATTCTGTTGCTCCTGAGCATATTCTTACACTTGAATCCAAAGCATGGCACAGTCTTCCAGCATAGATGTTTATTGGCAGCCTCTGGCTCTTGTAATGCCAAACCTAGGATAAAACCATGCTTTGTTAAGCAACATCCTTTCTGGTTTGAGAGATAACTCTTGATTGCTTATGGAAGAATGGAAATATTAGAATGCAGCAATTTCTTCTCCTTTCACCAATGATACAGCAAGGGGAACATGTATTGCAGGTAAAGGAGCAATTTCCCATTAATTCTTCCTTATAGGGACCAGCTCTTAAAAATCGTCGGTCCTTCCTAAGTGCATAGTTTCGCCTTAGATATTGCAATGAAGAACATAAGAGAGAAAATCACATGTATAATAGAAATACATAATAATGGAAAGATACCTTATGTTATATATATAATGTATCGTATCATATAGTTATATATATATAGTATATAATTATAGGTTAGAAGGGTATATATATATATATAGTATTATATATATATATATAGTATGAGTAACGTACAATATTATAGATATATAGTGATACATCATACTTTTTACAGTAAACAGATTTCATGTCAAACAGTGGTGTTCAACTTGGTACATATGTTCTCTGGCTAACAATGTCACACACACAAATATGAACAATAAATCCCAGTTTCTTATAAGCCATATGTCATCTAATCATGAATTATAGCTTGATAACAATGCTTTAACGTATTTTTCCTACACATTATTCATCCTGGCTCAGTTTTAAACTTGATATTTATGTTACAACCATTGAAAAAGAAAGACCCCATAGCCATATAAATGAGATCAGGTTTCTTCTTTTTCTTTAATTGCCAAATGTTTAATTCTATGTCCATGTACCATATAATATTCAGTTTCTTCTTTTTCTTTAATTGCCAATGTTAATCTATTCATCTCTGCACATTCAAATATTTTTTCAATCACTTTTCCCTCTGCCGGTATTTTATCGCTCTTCCTATTCTGAGCAAATACAATCCTATACCTTATGTTATCACACACACACACAAACATACAGACCCCAAAAGTAGGTTATGGTGAAAACTGATGCCAGGTTGGACAGAGCTAAACAGGTACCAAAGTTCATGAACACTGAAACAAGTCCATCAAATCAACCTCCAGACTTGGTATGATCCCAAATCCTTTATTGGGCCTCCCGTTTTCCAATGAGATGAAACAAATTCTTGTGTTGCTACAGTTGTTTAAAATTCTTCAAATACATCAATTTTAGGTACCTTAATTCAGTCTGCTAAGGATCCAGGACTTCCTTGCAGGCCAAAAGAATGTCACAGAGCATGCAGAACAGTGCTACAATGTTTGCAATAGATCCTTGACCAGAAAGGAGCTTGCCATCTACATCTGCTTCAAGGAACAACTACTCTGCTTAATTGAAACTGTCTGTCCATCGTGTGAGACTTTTGCTTTATGCCCTTGTGACTCAAATCAGCTGTCCTCCTTGGACTGTGGCTCAAACTATGCCTCAGTTTACTCCTTTGCATTCTGATGATTAGCAAGCTCTTTCAGGCAGGTTGCAGGGGTGTCAAAGTGGCTGACCACAGACTGGATGTGTTATGTACAGGCCACACCCACCACAGCTCTGTAAAGGGAAAAATGTCACAAAGCATCACATGATGACAACAAGACACTACAAGTTTGACACCCATGCTCTAAAGATTCTGGAGTTCTGTGAATGTGTGCATGCTTTCACATTTTGCCTGCCGCCACCTTTCTGATTCTTGTCCTTCCCCGTGGGGGCATATTTGATCTGAGAAAAGACATTTCCAGACCAGCCACAAAGACAGCCCACATGAGTACATGTTAGGTCTCTTTGACTCCCATGATTTGGTCCTGTCTATCCAAACTTTCCTTTTGATTTCAACTTATAGCATATGTTAATAAAATTCTGGATAAAAGTATAGCGTTTAAAGTTGAAAAGCTAATTTTGAATTATATTCCTCAAAAATGGACTTCTGCATTTTATGACTCAGAAAAAGGAATAATTTCCCAAAGAGGAAAAGAAATATAATTCACCTGATATTAGAGAATGGATTAAAGGTATGTGTTTATTATCAATTTTAGAAATGTCTTTAGCTTTTTAAAAATGAGAAAGTGGAGCAATATATTTCTGAATTGACTAGGTTTAATAATACTTCAATGTGTTGAATTAATAAGGTATTTACAATATTATCAATAAAAATCATCAAATGATTCAAAGTACAGATTATATGAAGAAGAAAGACATCATATACTCAACTTGTGCAAGAAGATTTCACAAACTCAGTATAAACAACATCACACAGTTGCCAAAATGATTTACTGGAACATCTGTAAAAATTATCATGGGCCAGTCATGAAAAGTTGGTGGGAACATATAGTTGAAAAAAATAGGCAAAATGAACAGATTATAATTGCAGGATTTCCAAATACAAACTTATGAAGTCTTGCTGCAAAACACATCAGATTTAACTGTGGTTGAAAATAAGAAAGTGTGATTAATTGATGTGTCAATGCCAGATGATAATAGAATTGGAGAAGATTACAAAGTATCAATCCTGAAAATTGAAATTGAATTTAGAATATATAAATATATATTTATAAATATACATAAATATATAATCATATATTTATTATTATAGCCTAAATTAGCCATGGCGGTCCCACTGTTTATCAGCACAGTGGATGCCATACCATAAAACCTTGAATGACACTTAGAAAATCAGTACATTGACAAAATTTCCATCTGTCATTTTCAAAAGGCCACACTGCTTGTATCTACACATATTCTACATTACTATGCTACTACATCCGAGGATCTAAGACAGGGGTCTTCAAACTTGACAGCTTTAAAACTTGTGCACTTCAGCTTCCAGAATTCTTCCTCCAGTCATGTTAGCTCAGTTTTCATTCATGTTAATAAGAACCAAATATCAGAATTTTGATTATGACTGCTGTCTATATTCTCCAAGAATATTTCCATTATCATAATCATACATTTCTGAATATTTCTTATGATTTAATGAAAAACATACATCTAGGAAAGGCAAATGAACTTTTCTAAATATTGAAACCTTGACAATATAACAATTCACTCAGAAGTAAAACTTACAGTGTCCAATATGTCTTATTCTCAAACATGGGCTTATAGTTGATTTACAACACTATAGCTTGATTAGAATAGGAGTATAAGCCTGCCCTGGTTATAATATAGTGCAGTCAAAAATGACATTAAATAAGGACGGGCTCCCTGAAGTTGAAATGCATTATGAGTTCATGGACATTTATCTACACTGTTTTCTTAACAGTATTTGTTCATGAAATTTATGTATAGATTCAATCCACATGGACTCAAGGCAATGTACAGATATAAATTATAATAAAGCAATACAGGTAATCCTCAACTTACAAGAGTTCATTTAGTGACCATTTGAAATTACAGTGGCACTGAAAAAAATGACTTATGACCATTTTTCACACATTGCAGTATTCCTATGGTCACGTCAACAAAATCTGGATGCATGGCAACTGGCATGAATTTATGACAATTGGAATGTCCCAGGATCATGTGATTACCTTTTGAGACCTTCTAACCAGAAAAGTTAATGGGAAAGTCAGATTCACTCAACAACCGTCTTAATAATTTAACAACTGCAGTGATTCACTTAACAACTGTGGCAAGAAAAATCATAAAGTGGGGCAAAATTCATTTAGCCAATGTCTCGGCAATGAAAAATTGTAGTCATAAATCGAGGACTAACAAAAATTTTGGGCTCAATTGTGGCTTTAAGTCGAGGACAACCTGTAGTAGCATGCAACTGTAACTATAACTGTAACCAACAAGAATAAAACAATTTTTTTAAATGGAATTGTGCTAGACTGGGCTTTTATAATCTCACTTTTCAAAGTTTCTCACACTTCTTGTTTTCTCCTTGAGGATTCCCATCCTCCACTCCATCTGTAATGCACCTGATTGATTAGGACTGTCCTAAGTCTACATCCAGTGCTCCACAGTTCTCAAATGAGATGCTTTTACATCACAAGTTATCATACGTATGTCCGATTCACACATTTCACTGTCAGACTATGATTTCGGTCACTCTGGTTTATGTTGAAAAAAAACCAACCAACTATGGCTGAGCCAAGAGGAAATTATTAATTATACCATTGCTTAATCCAAGATCAGAATTGTGCCTTTCCCTATACATCCCCTTACAGTCAGACAGAGTTTATTGTAAATTTACAATATTTCTAGCAAGCTATCATAAATTGACCTTTAAAGGTTACAGATAGTTTGCTGTGTTCACACCTACAAGCATCCATGTGGGTAGAAAAACATATTAAGTGACTTTGACAGAAATAACAGAAGAGAAAAAAGGTCACCTTTAAAAAAAAAATTCTCTGAACCAGCTGTTTACCATGAAGCTCAGAATGAACTAAATATAACATCATCTCAATACCTTTCTCACATTTCAGTCTATCTCTCCAAATTGCTCATTCTTCATCTCCATTCTGTATTTATTATGAATAGTAAAACAGATTTTTTATTATAGTAATTATAATTGAATAATCCTAAGAATAATAAACAAAACTGGGGAAATATGTTTCTAAAGCATTATTTTTCTGTAACAAAACAACATAATTGATGGCTTTGGTACTGTATTCTCATGAATTTATTTCAAGGGAATCCGTGGTGCATTTTTGGAATAGTAAGCACTTTTAATTTACATTTGGTTTAAATGTGAAAATGAAGAATATACTGAAATATTTCCAAATGAATTCAACAATCTTGGTTGGATTGCACATGTATTTAATTCACAGTACAATATCACAGTCCAATGCTGAGGTTTTTGGGTTGAAAGTTCTGACAAATAAGGGAACTGATCTATGTAGACATATTTCACATGGACAATTGGAATGAAACATGTTGGTATCACTTCCTATTCTGAATCAGAAATGGTTGGATGATCTTTACTTAAAGGCTAGGTCCCACTGGCCGATGGATGCAAAACGGATGCAAAAAGGACACAGCGGACAAGCAAAATTTTGGGAGTGGCTCCATCTGTTGTTATCCATTCCAAGGTACGTAGCGAGGAATGTTAAGCGGATGTTCGTAGGAAGCCTAAGCGGTATATGACAGTGGGATTGGAAGCGGATGACAGCATCCGAAAGCTTCCGGAGAACTGTGAAGTGGACACATAGCGGAGAGCGAGCGGATGAGTAGCGGATACGCGGATCATCACGAGATGTCTATGGGAATGCATAGTGGATGCAACCCGGCACATTGCAACGGCCGTTCCGCACATGCAGGGAGTATGAATTGCTTTGCTACCACAGGAAATAACAGGGGCAAGTTTTTTGCTACCAAGCAAGTCAGCACAACACGCACGAACGAGCTGTGCCACAAGCACCATCTTACACAATAAATCACCAGGTACGTCATCAGGGGAAGCCTCTAGAGCCAGCGCCTGCAGGAAGGAAGGACAGAACTCACCATCAAATGCCCTGGCAAAGACACTGCTGGTGCTTATCTGCCTGCTTCTCCTGAATGACAATGGTTGCTGCTGGTGTTGCTTTTCTCCTGCTGGTGTGCAAAGGCTGGTGCTAGCGGTGCTAATAAGAAGGGTGCTGCTGGACCAGCAAAAGGAATGCAAAGCCTGTCTGCTGAAGGCCTGCTGCTAAAACAAACATGGACTGCTGATAAGCCAGCCTGCCGCAGAGGGAGGAGAGAGCGAAGAAGGAGAGCGGGAGGGGCGAACAGTAAATGAATACGAGGAAGCGATGAAGAGACGAAAATGGACTAACGAGTACAAATAAATGGGAAAAGGACCGCAGACCTACGAACACAAAAAACACACAGCGCAGGTTAGGGGCAGAGAGGAGCCAACAGCACTGCATACACCCACATCAGAACACACAGATGGGTGGAAAATGAACTACACAGGAGAAGTGAAAAGCTCAGACGGGAGATATATAGATACAGCTGAGGGTAAGCCCCCTGATAATCATATACCTTAAACAGCCAGTTCCTCTTTCCAGCCATAGAAACAGGAGGACAGAACCTTCAGAGGGCATCGCCCATATTCACAACAAACCAGAGCTTCCTATCACATCGCCAGAGGATGTGGAGGATCCCCTTGCACCAATGAGGAAGACTTGGCAGCCACCAGAGACCAACCCACCCCCACCCCAGCTCCACCTCTAACAGAAAGCAGGCAGAGAGGCAGACTGGAGGCAGAGCCACGACTGTCTGTTGGACATCAGAGAACAACAATCAAAACCACAACAGATCTTCTCGTCTCAGCTCGTCCACAGCGACATACCATCAATCGAACCAGAAGCTCTTTCAATCACCTACTGAGCCAGACCCTCATGGACCTGCCCAGGGGCCCAGTACAGGTAGAAGCAGAACGAAATCACAGCACTGTCTGCACAACCCTCTAGCCGCAGCTGAACCTGCTCGACCCAGCTCCAGGTCTGCTCCTCCACCCCTGTTGCATGTCACCCGGCCCTTCCAAACGGCTTTCTACAGGCCCCTCACCTACCAAGGCTACGAGTACTGGAGGACTTCCCGCACAGCAGTAGGTCAGCCCTTCCCAGTCCAGGCCCAGGTTAGTCGGAGCGCCAGCAGATGCCTCACCAATCACCCAGCTGCAAACCAACCACCGGAGAGACCCCACTACAATCTCCTCCTTCTCCACCCCACAGCCAAGCCCCTCACCAGACAAATTGTGCATAAAAGTCTTGTGCCGACATCTACCAGGTCTTGATGAAGGCCTCACTCAACCTGCACGGGACTCGAATTCAGTCTTCTCTGAGCGTAAGCTTCAACTGAACACACCATCCCCTGTTGGACATCTTAGGGGCCCAAGCACCCCAATGGACAGCCGCGTCAGACAGCACTCCATGCCACCCGCCATTCTCCAAGTTCCCTGCCACGCTGTGACAGCTGGAGACTCATGGACATGCTCAGAGTGGGACTGAGGAAGATGCCAGAGAACTGGTTGTCCCTGTTCACTTATCTTTGCTTTAAAGACACTATTATTGGATGTCATTTTGCTTTTTTCGAATAAAGTCATACGTTTGTTATTAATAACAGGTTATCTTGCTTACACACTTGGTTTATTTATTTACTTTATGAAGTGTGGTGAAAACTTTGAAAAAATGGTTAAGACCTTTGCATGCTTGTGGGATGGGTAAGGATTGAGTGGGATGGGTAAGGAAGTTGTTATTCTTGGGGATAGGAAGTGGGATTAGATAAACTCCAATGCAAGCAATAGTGGGACTTCGCATGGGTCCACCATCCCAAAAGCCTCCGACAGAGCAAGCACGTATGCGCCTACTAGTTCACTCATAAATAAAATGTGTACTTCACAGAGTTGATCAAGGCGAGAGTTCAAAATAAAACAAAGCTCTGTTTTGAATGCCACTATTCATTGTAGACCACTCTAACATACATGGCACAATCTGATCAGTGTATGGCAATAGTCCTCAAGGAGCATCCATATTATCATCTTATCACCTAGTCCTTGCCACCCACTGCTCCAGTTGGGGAGTTGCACCGGTGTTTCAGAGAGGTTTCGCTGCTTCTTCCATTCATGTGAAGCTCTGTGGGGCCTATGTATAGTCCACAGTGTCAATCAGGTTTTCGTCCTTTGGCCGTCCATTCACCAGCTGCATCCGTCCATACCCGTGGTTGACAGTCCACGAAAGTCCTGTTCTGCAACACTGGGAGCAGGTGTGCATGAGATTGTGCAGGATGCCAAGCTTCCACGAAGCTCCCCACAGTCTTCGGGTGATGGAGCATGGTGGTGGAGAAGTACCCTGGAAAACTGTGTGCCAGATGCCCAAAGGCGTTCTCCACCACCCATTTTGCCCTGGACAGCCCTGTAGTTGAAGATCCTGCTCTTCACGGAGGTGAGGTATCATTGGACGTAGGGCTTCATGAGGTAGGTGCTCTGAGGAGAAGGGTATGACCCATGATGAAATGTCAGGGAACATCTTGTGTGTCATTGTAGGGGTCTGGATCGGAACACCCATGATGAGGTTGCATTCCAGCCCATCCTTGAGGTACTGGCGTTGTATACGTTCTGGCATACGTAGAGCTGAACCCATTGCACCTGAAGCCATGATGTAGTGAACTTGTAGTCAGCATCAACCATGGCAAAAAGAATGATAACTGGAGAAAGGCCACTTGTAGTTGTGAATAAGAGGAAACCTTAAATTGGCTGGAGCTTTGCAAGGCCATGGCCCAGCTATGCTGAGAGCGTGGTGGGGAAAGTTCACATCTCTGATACCACGGTTCTGCAACTCCAGCCTTATTTCAGTGGGAGCACTGGAGGAGCTCCTCCACATAATTCTCAATGATGCACTGCACCACTTCTCTGACCACTTGTCCTGATGCTGTTGTGTGGCACCCGGCTCGAGGCATACGAGGTTTCTGTAATGTGGTTCCAGAGGCCAGGTGGCACAGAGGTCAGTCGCCACCTTCAGTCAGGTTCCAGGTTGGGATGGAAGTTGGGCTTGGACTTGGTCACACACTGGGTCTCAGCCGCTACTCGCACACAACTTCATCAAACATGGCTGGTGGGCATCACTCAATGAAGTGGATGGAATGCTCGAGGGTCTTCATTCCTCAGCTCCACCATCAGCTTGTCATACAGTCCAAACTCCACTCTTCTCCCGATCCATCGTCGGACCCAGACAGCTCTTGAACGTCTCCTTCTTTTCCTTGCGTAGAAAAGGTGAAACAGTCTGATATGTTATTTATTTGCTTCACCTGAAATATTAATATATATCTCTATGCTCATGGCTTAGCTTTGGAAGAAAGATGCTACTGGCAATCAAGAGAAAAAAACAATTATTTGTTGAACATTGGTTTTATCTTTATATTTGTCAGGGTGGTATCTTCTCAATCTGTTAGGAGTACAAGACCAGGTCCACATCCAAAGCTCCAGTTAAACGAATTTATTGCTAAACAGCCTATGCACAGGAATCTTCTTAACTTAATGTAACCACCTGCTAAAAGTTAAATGAGGGTTCAAGAAATTTAAGGGGGATTGGACTTAGTCTGCTTGCAGCTCTGTAGGGATTCTAAATTAATTCTTCTTTTAATTCGGCCCCAGGCATTTGTCCTAAAATCTAAAGGTAGAAAGTATCTAGTACTCACGATCACTCCATAATTGCTTGAATTCTGCAGTGCTCACATTATGCCAGACAGGGTTTACTCTTTCTATTTTTTGTCCAGCAAATTGAAATTCATCAAAATTGAGATTTTGGAATTTATTTTATTTTTATTTTATTTTAATTCTCACTTCATTTAAAAAAATACACAGAACACAAAATCATGCAGTGATTCTTCCAGCACTGGAAGAAATGTCTGAACTCTGATTTATTGGAAAGACAGACAATTTGTGGTGCTGCAAACATCCCTGTATTCCAAAGAGTTGAAATCTTAGGAAGCATAGCGAATGACAATGAATGTCTATTCATCAACAATTGGACACAACAAGCAGACCATTCTTTTGCAATTCTATCCATCCCAAATCAAAATCAAAACTAGTTCACATGGCTTTGATCACTCTATAGCAACCTGTGGATGCACTGGTTTATAGTTCTCAAAATACTTAGCCAACATGCCTATCCAATCCAAGGAACTGCAGTTTAACAAAGCTGCAAGATGGCAGGTTGGAGAAGACTAACTTTGAGATTCTATGGATCCAGAACACAGCCTGTGATTCCGCAAAACTATGATCTCTTTTACCACATTTTGATGAAAAGGCCACAGTTTGGTGGATTAAAACATTGTGTTCACCATATCAAGGAAACCATTAGCTGACCATGAGAAATCTGACAGTAGAGTTATCACACCTGACTTTTTTCTTACACCTCTCTGAAATCTGACTTTTTGTTAAATATTAAGAATGTTCTAGTCTGCAAATAGAAAATAAGATAATTCAACAACTGACTTTTCAACATTCTTTAGCAATGCATACTTTCCCATCCATATTGAAATGTTACGATTTAATCCATTTCTGACCAAATACATTTTCAGATTATTGTTATAAACTGCAATCTCCTATTTCCTTCTTAATTCAGCTGCATACAAAACAATGAGACAGAGATAAATGTCATGCCAATGTGAATCTAAATTACAACTTTGCTTTAAAAACAACCATTAAAGAGTTGCTTACCCAGGGAAGTCTCAAAATATTCTTGTGTCAGATTTGGTTACACACAGTTGTTACTGTTAATGTGAATGTGTAGTCTCTCAAAATAACCCAAAACCCAAAGCATATATTAAAGTCCGGTAAAGCCTTCCACTTAACTTCACTGTTTTATTAGGCACAGTTTAAAGTCACAAAAGTAAATTATGAGGCTAACAGAAAACCAAAACAAACCACATTGATGAGAGTTCTGAAGCAAGCCGAGATAACTAATTATAAACTCCAGGAAAANCAGAGAAAACTCCATGGGAAGAACACCGGCGAAGATAAGCCTCTTTCAAGGTGAACACTAATTGACTTCAGCAATTCTAACTGTGCAGTTGCAAACTTATATACATAGCTCCCACCTGCAAGCCACGAGGAGGATCATGGTAATCTCTTGAGTAGACCTCGCTTTTCCCTGATCGTCTCCTCCCTGCGTGACCTAAGATAGGGGATGGGCCTGGATCCTCCTCTGATTGCTCAGTCGGCCTCTGCCCTTCCCCAGCCTCCTCCACCACCTCTGGAGCCAAATTCCCATTCCCTGTTGGCTCTTCCTCCTCTTCCTCAGAGTCAGACTCCACCAGGGGCATGACAATGGAGAAGTTGGTTAAAATATGGATATATAATGAATTTTAATGAAAAAAGATTGATTTTAACAATGGGACAAAGGTTACTAATATTAATTGTATGTTATTTCAGAATAACTATAATAAAATATAGAAACTTTTAACCACATATATTTTTGCCCAATTTTTTTTTGCTTTAACCCAAATCCACCATATATGATAATATGTGCCCATTTTTGGTTCCATCTCCAACGTTTGTTAGACATATTTTTAAACATTTTAGCTGACCTAATAGGTGGTAAATTTTATATTTTCTTTATAAGAAGTTGCCATTGTCAGTATATAGTTCCTTTCACATAAGTTTTGCCCTTACTCTAATTCTATATTATAATCAAAAATTCTTTTACTTATGCTGAAGTATTGATTTTCAATGAAACAGAATCTGGATTATAAACAAGAAGAAATGGAAAGTTTACTTATTTATGAAATTTATATACTGCCCGTCTATTTGCTAGGACAATTCTGAGTAGCTTACAGATAATAAAAAGAAATTAATTAAATTAAAAGCAATTAAAACATTAAAATCATGCAAATTAAAAATTTAAAACTATGCCAAAAATGCAGCATGTGGTTATGCAATAATTTGCTCGGTCATTTACTGCTCATTGAAGACAACATTTTACAGGAGACTAATGAGAGGATATTTTGTCTAGAATGAGGTAAGATGAGCCAAAGTAGAAGTAGAAGCAGTAGAAAGAAACAAGAGTTTTCAGATACCAGGATAAGTGTGGCTTCATTTTGCTAAGGCCAAACCAGAAGCAGCTAAGTGCTAGCTGTTGGAAACGTTGGAGATCATCACTTGAACTAAGCTAGTTAGATTCATGAAAAGTTTAAATGAAGTTGATGCCCTGCTCCTACCAGCAAAAGTATCTAAAACAAAGAGAGTTTACTTTTGTCATCTTTGTATCACTGTAGTTACACTGGGGTGGGATTCTACCAGTTTGTATCTATTTGCTAGAACTGGATGTTAACATTCTAAGCAGTTCAGAGAACCGGTTATTTGAGGAAATTACTGGCCTAATCCTGTAATAAAGGCAAGAAGGAAACATTCTGGTGTTCTTACAGAAACTGCCTCTCTGTTAACCCTTATTACATTCTTGGCAGGACTAGACTTCCTGCCTCAGGAACGTCTCTGGAGTTTTTTTCCCCTCCTTTGCTGGTACTTTGCTTGTGTGAAGTGACCATTTAAAGTTACAATGGCATTGAAAAAAGTGACTTATGACTATTTTTCACACTTATGACTGTTGCAACATCCCCACAGTCATGAGAGGCCAGGCGAGGAGATGCGTGCCTCGATGTGAGTAATGTTGAGTTGGCCATGCCCACCAATTAAGCCATGCCCACAGAACCGGTTGTTAAAAAAAATGAATCCCACCCCTGAGTTACACACTTTCTTTTTTGTTCCTTGGCAGGTTATCAAACTAAATTGTAAAATATTTAAAATATGAAGAACATTGCTTTGAGGTTGGATGTCAGACAATTTTGATCAATAGTTCAACTTTTCTTTTTTTGATTCATAGAATGTTCTCACCAGAAACATTGTCAAAATAATCTAGTTTTGGGACATAAAATATTTGGTGAGGGTTTGTTTACGTTAGTCCCTTCTGTCCAAACATCACTGTACCTTTGTTCTCCATTTCTGCTATTGCCACTGGTACTTAATATTACTGATGAATTTTTATTCTGCACATTGTCTTTATTTAATGATCACACATGCTTAGAGTGATAAAATAAAATCAACAAACAACAAACATTTAAAATAAAATAAAACCAATTAGGAGCATAGTATTAGAAAGAACCAAAAAGCTGAAGAAATTTGTAAATAGTATTAAAGTTTCAGAGTATTAATTCTGTTTTAACCAACATTAAGAATAAATGTAAAAAACAGCTTTTAAACAATGTTAAGTGGTACAATCAGATCATCAATGGTACAAATATTTACACCCATAGAGAACATTTAAAAATGGCTCTTCAAAGTCTTACCAAATTTTGTTTAGCTTCATACGTATTAAGTTAGTGCATCCCATTTGTTAGTAAATGTTGTTAGTAAACAAGCCAGAATTCACATGCTTTAATATTGTTCAAATGTTTTCAGAACACCCCTTTTAGTTTAGCAAATAGCATCTAGTCATAGGTCAAACATTTGATCCCAGGCTTTAATCCACAGTGTTTAAAAAGTGTCTGGAGAATAATTGGAAAAAATGCCTACAATTTTATAAGGCTATACTTTTTTCTTTTTTTGATGAGCAGAAGAGTCCTACAATGTTCCTAGTCAAAGTGGCTGGTATTTAATTTATCCATAGCCAAACTGAAGGTGTTCTTTGGGTACATATTTTATTTTAAAAATATGTTATTTTACTGGTTTTCACTTCTTTGCCCAATTTATGTATTCCATATAGTATTCTTTACATAGCACAAAATATTTTTTAATTTTCTTCCCTTTAAAGGAACAGTTATATTTAGAATTGTCATTTACACATTGTCAAACAGGAAGAATACAGAGAAATAGAATTATATAGAAATTAAGCAATTCCAGTATGCTGAGTGGTTAAAGGCACTAGACTGGAAACTGGGAATCCTGCCTTTGGTATAAAGCATGCTAGGTAACTTGGATCAGGTACTCATTCTCAGCTCTATGAAGAAGGCAATGGCAAACCATTTTTGAAATCTTGCAAAGAAAACCGAAAAAGCTAATCTAAGAATTGCCAGGGATCAAAACTGACTTGAAATCTTCTCTCCAAAGGTCAACATAGCTTATGATCTTGATGCCAACAGAATTTATGATCCAGGAGCTGTTTTGCAAGAATTTCAATGCTTTCTTACTTTCCAGTGATTTCACAAACTACACCATGCTATTATGGAGTCTATTGTAATTGTTTTATTATTTTGAATGAAATTAGACACACGTGGTTTATTCAATAAACCTTTACACAACCTAGTAGATGACACCTTTATTATAATAAAAGTGAACAATTACAGAACATACCAAAATATTAACAATATTGTCAAAACAATATAATTCCCAAGGGAAGAAGAAAACAACAACACGCTACTCTTCCTGCATATCTTTATCAGCAGAGGTAATATTGTAAATTAAAAACAGAAGTCTATTGTAAAGTTACCCACTCCAATCAAGTGCTCCACTACCAAAATAACAAGCCAATTTCCCACAGGAGAAGCTGCATAAGAATCTATTTAAATGAACACAACAGTGGTGGGATTCAAATTTTTTTACTACCAGTTCTGTGGGCCTAGCTTGGTGGACATGGCGTGACTTGGTGGACATGGTTTGGTGGGCATGGCAGGGGAAGGATACTGCAAAATATCCATTCCCTCCCCACTCCTGGGGGAAGTTTACTGCAAAATCCCCATTCCCTCCACATACCTAGGGGAAGGTTACTGCAAAATCCCATTCCCTCCCCACCCCACTAACCTGCTTTCCAGTTCCATTCTCCTGTGCAGGGCAACAAAAAAAGATCTAGATGATCAGCTGGGATTCGGTGGCAGATAATAGATGGGGGCAGGGCCAGTCAGAGGTGGCATTTGCTAGTTCTCCAAATTACTCAAAATGTCTGCTACTGGATCTCCAGAATTAATCAGAACCTGCTGAATACCACCTTTGGAGCACAAACACACAGTAGCAAAACTGAATATCAGAAAAAGGAAACAGAACATCCGTACAATATCTTTCAACAAAATGGATACCACACAACTTTTCCATTCAACCCAATATAACACATTCAACAAAAGCTGCAAAAAGAATTACACAGTCCACTTGCGGTTTGATGTCGCTGCATGATTGGAGCTCCATATCTCCACGTTGAATCCTCTTTGTCAGAGGTCCCCCCCCAAGGGGCTAAAGTAACCCTCTTGGGTGATTCATAAGGATGGGCACCCTGTTGGTTGTGGAGAGCAGCAGCTCTCCTGCTGGACCTAGGGTTTCTTCTCTCTGCTGAAGATGAAGACGAGGCAGCCAAAAATGGCCACTGTGAAGCTGGGGCAGCTGAAGAAACCAAGATTGGGCTGGAGTGGTGAGAGTAGACAGCGATTGGAACTGGGTGAAGTGATTGTCAACTTTTGCTAAAGATTTCTCTAAAAGGAAATTAATCTGGGAAAAAAGACTCTTTAGAATACTCTTAAGCGGTGATCAAATGTGGCAGAGAGAGATGGCAAGCCATAGAATATAGAAGACTTGAAGTATAAATTTTATTGACAGATTCTGAATAAGCATTTTAAAATACTGGATAGCTGACTGTTTATTGGATATTTTGTTGGAATTAATCTGAAAGAAATAATTGGCAGAATAGTTTTAACCTGGATCTTTAATGCTGATTTTTTTAAAGTGGATTTTTAATGTTGATTTCTAAGCTGAAGGTGCCATCTACTGGTGAATACACCATGTCATATGCCTAGCATGATATAGCAGTCTGGGAAAACCCTGATAAGAGCAGAATAACACCTTGAGGTGAGCTGTATTATTTACTTTTTTATACTTATCTACTGTATGGTTACTAGAGGAGCAACATTGAAAACCTGGAGCATATCTAATGGAATAACTTTTGAACATTGGAACTAACTAGCAAATTAAAAAATTGATTTAAAGAATCATTTAGAAAATTTCCTGGACTATATAAATGGAACCTATTAATTAATTGCGGAATGTAAAGAATTATAACTATTGTATCTCCTGATGAATAATACTAAAATCAAGTAATCTGCTGGCTTTGGGAAGTCAAAAAGAAGACTCTGGAGTGGTGACAGATTATTGACAGAACATTCAATTCTATTTGGACTTTTTAAATAAGGCAAGATGGCTCATCAGGAAGATTTAGAGACACAAAAAGAAATTATGTTACTCCAAAACATTTATGATACGATGATGGAGAATTCCAGGGAGATAAAGGACTTAATACATGAGATAACTGGAAAGACTGAAAATCTGCAACAAGGAACAATGAAGCAAGGTAATAAAACCCAGGGAACAACTGTAAACCTAGAAGATGAGATAGAACAGATGACACAACAAATAGAACAAAAAGGAAAGAAGGAAGAGATTATAAAGTTGGGTAAAATAAAGTTGGGAGAATATATATTAGGAGGTAGAAAAATGGAAATGAACAAATTGAAAGATACTTTTGGAAAAAAGACAGGGGATCCACCTATGGATGGATTAGCAGCAAAAAATAGTGGGGATGGAAATGATGGTTGGGTTGAATGCAAAATATATAGATGACCCAAGGGAGGATTATGTGAGGCAAGTCAAAAAGAAAAGATGTGAAACATCCAAAAGAATGAGAGATTATGGTTAGAAAGGATTCTTTTAAAAAAAGCAAGATTGGTTGTATTAAAATAGATTAAAATTGGAAATAGGGGGAATATTGTTATACATATTTTTACATAATACATTTGAAGTGATTGTTAGAGGTTAAAACTAGATTTTGAAAAAGGATGTATTAGGCATGTTCAGAAATAATACTATTACTATTAGAAAGATGTAGCAAATATTGAACAACTGAAAAATGAAGGATTATGTGCTGATACAGATATGTATAATAGCATATAAGTTTGATTAATGTTGTAATTTTTATTAGTATTAATATTACTTTTGTAGTAAAATGAATGACACTCAGATGCCACACTATCCGTGAAATGATACTGATATATGCTTAAAAATGAAAAAAAAACTTTGCAAAAAAAAGCATATAGTCAGGTGACCTCAATCTCCATCTTTCAAACACCTGCACCAATGTCCTTGATTCCCAGGGGAAAGAATATTATTTAGGCTACAACACCCCACCTATTTCTACACCTCCCTCCCTGGTCCCTTAGCTCCAGGCTATGTCAGCCCTGAAGCAATGAGAAGAGAAACCTCCCTAGAGGAAAGCTACAAAGAGAAAATGGCCACAGTTAGGCTAGCTTCAGGGTTGACATTTTCTCCTCATTTTACTGTCCTTGGAAGAATGAAAGGCTGAGTCAATCTTGAGCAGTTGGCAGAATTTGCCTGCAATGCTGCATTCTAATAACTGCCACACTCAGTTTGGTAATGAAATGTCTTCAAGAAAACAACAAAATCCAAACAGAACCAAGGACCCTACATATTAAAACAAGAAACACATAATATTTATTAATTTATGATTCTGGTAATATTTTAGAAACAAAGAGGATATATTTGCAGTGTAATATTAAGTGCAAGTACAATATTAATTTTTATTATGTATTTATTTATTTATTGAATTTACAAGTGACTCAAATGACATTAGGCAGATTACAATAAGATAAAAATGACAATATAAAACCTTGACATATTAAAAATATTAACATTAAAATTAACTAAGATATATAAGCAATATACAACAAGATGGAGATAGAATCTTCTTGTAATCTGCTAACCATCTCCAGTATGGAATCTTCTTATCAAGATTGCAGCCAGTTGGAAGAGTCAGGCTTAACTCTCTTTCAGAAGCCCAAGAAAATGGGGGTAGATTTCATTTCAAGGGTTACGATGTTCCAGAGTGACTTACTCTATGATTATAAAAAAACCTCTCACTTTTTTTCTATTACCTTTTTTTCCCCCTAATCAACAAAACACAAAAACCAAGAGTATCAAAGCCAAGAGCATTTGTTGTGTGTGTGTTTCATGCAAAAAGTCTATAAAGGATTTCAAATCAATCATAGTTGTGGATATTGTTTTTTTCCCTAACCCAATAAGTTAATTTAGCCATTTCTGTATCATCTTTACTAGCTATTCCTATAGTTTAGGTAGTACTGAATTTTTCAACTTCTGAACAAATAATAGCTTTGCTGCATAAATTAAAAATAAAGTTCTGTGAATTTTTTCTAGTTGCCTGACAATTTCTTCTGATTTCAGTTATACTTTAATATTTAAAATCTTTTGAATTAATGTATGTATTTGCATGTAATATTTTTTTAGCTTTTTTACATGTCCATCCCAAAAATGGTAACAATTTTCTTCATATTGTTCACACTTCAGGCAAAGATTCATAATACCTTTATATATTTTAGACCATGGATGTCAAACTTGATCCTGTCACATGATGTATCATGATGTATTGCAATGTTTTTTGCCTTTGTGGAGCTGGGGTGGGCATGACCTGCAAGTGAGGCATCTGGTCCATGGGCTGACAATTTGACACCCCTGTTCTAGACAGTTCCTCTGGTGACAAATATCAACCATTCATAACTTTATAAAATTATCTTTAAAAGTAGAAGTGAGGTAAATTTCAATTCTGCAACCACATATTTTCCCATTCATCCACTTGTATGTGATAGCCAATGTTATTATCCCATTTTTAATTTGTTTAATTTATATCCTGCCTTTTAAAATTTATCTAATTTTTATGAACAATTCAAAGCAGCAAGCATATCTAATGTACTTCCTCCTATTTTCCCTACAACAACTGTTCTATATTAACATACTTGAAATACCCTTTTCTGATTGGTCCATAAATGCCACTTGCTGATTGGTTCAAAAGCGCGAGCCTGATTGGTTTGCAATTGCCCACTTGTGATTGGCCCACCAAGATCGGTGGGAGAATCAAAGAGGCTTCATTGGCCGCAAGCCACGAGCAGCTGCTATAGAAGAGCTGCCACGGCTTCCACGTTTAGAACTGGATGCAAGGAACCAAATAAAGAGCTGAAGTCATACTGGTTCGAGTCTCTTTTTTCCTTGCGATCTAAACACTGGCGACAAGGTGGGAATTTGAGACAAAGGAGACCAGTCGAGCACATGGCAATGAGGACTGACCAACCGAGGAATGGCCCGGCAGCAATACTCGCCACCCGACCATTCGACCTCAATGGCAGAGGCTGGGAATCATAACAATCGACCTGATTCTTCAATGTTCCTCGAGAGCAATGAACCTCTGATAAAAAGAAGAGAGCGGTTATCCTGACACACTGTGGGTCCACAGTGTTCAAACAATGGGCCCAAAGCATTGGCCAAACTCAGGTGTCAACCAAGATGGCAATAGTCAGAGTTGGACCGACTACTAAGAGCCTATTATGCAACCGGGCACTCCAATCTCAATCCAGAGACATGAATTTGATAAAGTGACCAGAGAGAAGGTGAGAGTGTTGGGAAATTCCATAACGGTTTCTGAAGGGTAACATTGGGATGCATGTGAGCTTCTCAATAAATGGACGGCCATGAGATACTGTGTGTCCCTGGACTGAGGGATCTACATTTACAGAGCGACTACTGAACCCACCCCAACATCACGTTACGCCGAGACCATTCGCCGAGGGCAACCGCAGCTGAAGCCGCAAGAAGTCAGGCAGCAAAACCATGGCAAAAAATGAATGGACGGCGACCCAGCAAACACTGGGAGGAAAACAGGCCAACACCAGAAAGGAAACCCAGAGGGAAACCAAAAGACCACCACCACTACGCTAACACACCATGAGGATGTCGAGTCCTTATCCGAGACCAATGACGAGGATGAAGAGATTACAAGACTCCAGTCGGAACGGTACAAGACAAGAAAGGAGGAATGCAAGTCAGGTTCCAATGCGTCAGGTGGCGAAGGAAAACCATCCACTCGATCTGAAGTGGCCATTTTCTAGACACTATCATGCCGCCACTGTGGAGAAACGGGGACACATTGCTAGGGTCTGCTTGAAATAAAAAAGAGCTACAGCCCTAGGTGATGAGACACCCCCCCCAGGACGCAGAGACAGACTGACAGGGAACCATTGGAGCCGCGAAAGCAGAAATAAGCAGCTCAGCGAATCCTAGCCGAAAGGAAGAGACACATCAGACAATTACATTGGGGCATTCGAGTGTGGAACAGATGCCTGTATAAGTAGCACATAAGGTCAATATTGAAGGCCAACAATGTAAACTGGAAGTTGGACTCCGATCATACATGTCAATGGTATCCTGGAACAGAACACCATCAATGACTAATACCAGCATACATAGAAGACAACTAGAAAACCAAAGACTGAACCTTGAGGACTACCAAGGGAACAGGAATCCCCATAGTTGGAGTTGGACATTTTCAAATAAACCTTCAAGGAACACCTCAGAAGTCCATCTCGCCATTGATGATAATGACAGGGATCGCCCTAAGCCTGCTGGGCTAGAAATGGTTTGCGCCTCTGGGGATCAAAGTGACCGCATAACAGCATCAACACTGAGGCAGATTGAGGAGGGAGAGCCTGAAATGAAAGGACTTCCAGGACGTTTTTGATGGGAAGCTAGGCAAGTACCGAGGGTCCCCTAATTTCATTTTTAATTTGAACCCAACATAGCACAGCAATCCAGTTAAGGCACAGCGGGTTCCATTGGCAACTCAAACCAAAGATTGGATGAAAAATTGGATAAGCTCATCACAAGGGGTACTACGAACAAATAGACCACGTGAGGTGGGAAACCCCAATTGTGACCACCGATAAAGCCAGATGGACTATATGAATCTGCGGAGACCCATAAGGCCACTCTTTAACGCAACACACTACAACAAAGCGGCATACCCGTCCCAAGTGGTGCAACTTCTATTATAATCGCTAGGGGAGGAAAAATCTTTGCGAAGCTTGACCTGGCGCAGGTATACCAGCAATTGCCTGGTGATTCTGAAACAACGAAAGCACAAACCATTGTGACTCAAGGGTCCATTTAAATGGAACAGGTTAATTCGGAGTCAGCATGGGCCCCAGGGGTGTTCCAAAGCCTGATGGAACGTCCCTTTTAGCCAAGGAATTTAAAGGGTGGTACCCTACTTCGATGATGTGCTGGTTAGCACTAAGAACAAAAACCAATTGGAAAAGCCGCTTCAGGGAAGTCCCTGAAAGATTTAAAGGGAGGCAGGACTCAAGGTGAAAAAAGAAAAAGCCAGCTGGCCACCGAGAAAGTTTGAATTCTGGGTACTCTAATAGACAAAGAAGAAATTCACCCCACTGAAAAGAAAATATAAAAGCCATAAGAAAAGATCACAAAACAAAACAAAATACAAGCATTTCTGGGACTCATTAATTTTATAATGTTTTTTGCCGCAGAAGGCAAACAAACGGTGGAGCCCACTGCAGTAGTAGTAGTAGTAGTAGTAGTAGTAGTAGTAGTAGTAGTAGTAGTAGTAGTAGTAGTCACTGCATAAGAGCTACTCGATAAGACAGCTTACCTGGAAAAACCCCCTTGGGGGGCCCCAAACAAAAAAGGAAAAGAACCGCATTCCAAGGAATAAAAGATCTGTTGACATCCAAATTGGTACTTATTCATAACAGCAAAACCCTACACTGACAGTGACATGCGAACGCATTCACCTTTCAGCGTCAGGACTATACTAAGCCACACACTACAATGGATGGAAGAGAAGCACCAATCACTTTCTACTGCAAGATGTTGTCCAAGGCAGAGAGGAACTTATAGCCAGCTGGACAAGAGGCAACTAGCAGTGATCACCAGAGTAAAAAGTGTTCCCTAGAGTATCCCAGGACTGGCTTGTGGTTGGTAACAGAGTAAGAAAGTCCTACCATGAAATACTCGTGGAAACACTTTACTCTGGTGATCACTGCTAGTGCCTCTCTGTCCAGCTGGCTATAGTTCCTCTCTGCCTTGACAACATGCAGTAGAAAGTGATTGTGCTTCTCTTCCTCCAGTAGTGTGTGCTTAGTATAGTCCTGACGCCGAAAGGTTGATGCGTCGCATGTCACTGTCAAGTGGTAGGGTTTTGCTGTATTGAATAAGTACCAAATTTGGATGTCAACAGATTTTTTATTCCTTGGAATGCGGCTTCTTCCCTGTTGGCCCCAGGTCCAGGTAGCTTCTTATGAGTAGTTATGCAGTGACTACTACTACTACATACTACTACTACTACTACTTACTACTATACTACTACTACTACTACTGCAGTGGCTCCACCGTTGTTGCTTCTGCGGCAAAAAGACATTATAAAAATTAATGAGTCCCAGAAATGTTGTATTTTTGTTTTGTTTTGTGATCTTTCTTTTATCGGCTTTATTTTCTTTTCAGTGGGGTGAATTCCTTCTTTGTCTATTGTACCCCAGGAATTCAACTTTCTCGGTGGCCAGCTGGCATTTTTCTTTTTTCACCTGAGTCCTGCCTCTTTAAATCTTTTTCAGGACTTCCCTGAGGCGGCTTTCCATTGGTTTTTTGTTCTTAGTGGCTACCAGCACATCATCGAAGTAGGGTACCCCTTTAATTCCTTGTAAGACGTTCCATCAGGCTTTGGAACACCCCTGGGGCATGCTGACTCCGAATTGTAACCTGTCCATTTAAATGACCCCCTGTGAGTCACAATGGTTTGTGCTTCCGTTGTTTCAGAATCACGCAGGCAAATTCTGGTATACCTGCGCCAGGTCAAGCTTCGCAAAGATTTTTCCTCCCCTAGCGAATATAATAGAAGTTGCACCACTGGGACGGGGTATGGCGCTTTGTTGTAGTGTGTGGTTAAGAGTGGCCTTATGGTCTCGCAGATTCAATATAGATCCATCTGGCTTTTATCGGGTCACAATTGGGGTTTCCCACCTCACGTGGTCTATTTGTTCGAGTACCCCTTTGTGATGAGCTTATCCAATTTTCATCAATCTTTGGTTGATGCGAATGGAACCCGCTGTGCCTTTAACTGGATTGGTGCTATGTTTGGGTTCAAATTAAATGAAATAGGGACCCTCGGTACTTGCCTCTTCCCATCAAAACGTCCTGGAAGTCTTTCATCAGGCTCTCCTCCAAATCTGCCTCAGTGATGCTGTTTATGCGGTCACTTTGATCCCCAGAGGCGCAAACCATTCTAGCCCCAGCAGGCTTGGGCGATCCCTGTCCATTATCATCATGGGAGGACTTCTGAGTGTCTTGAAGGTTATTTGAAAATGTCCAATCCAACTATGGGATCTGTTCCCTTGGTAGTCCTTCAAGGTCAGTCTTTGGTTTTCTAGTTGTCTTCTATGTATGCTGGTTATTAGTCATTTGATGGTGT
Source organism: Laticauda laticaudata (assembly GCA_004320025.1). Classification (NCBI taxonomy): domain Eukaryota; kingdom Metazoa; phylum Chordata; class Lepidosauria; order Squamata; family Elapidae; genus Laticauda; species Laticauda laticaudata. The sequence continues at coordinate 5,237 of BHFT01018636.1, read as the reverse complement.
TCCAGGATACCATTGACAGGTAGGATCCGGAGTCCACTTCCATGTTACATTGTTGGCCTTCAATATTGACCTGTATTGGTACTTTACAGGCATCTGTCACACTCGAATGCCCAATGGTAATTGTCTGATGTGTCTCTTCCTTTCGGTAGGATTCGCTGAGCTGCTTATTTCTGCTTTCGCGGCTCCAATGGTTCCCTGTCAGTCTGTCTCTGGTCCTGGGGGGGGGTGTTTCATCACCTAGGGCTGTAGCTCTTTTTATTTCAGCAGACCCTAGCAATGTGTCCCCGTTTCTCACAGTGGCGGCAGATAGTGTCTAGAAAATGGCACTCAGATCGGGGATGGTTTCCTTCGCACCTGACGCATTGGAAACTGACTTGCATTCTCTCCTTTCTTGTCTGTACGTTCCGACTGGAGTCTGTTATCTCTTCATCCTCGTCATTGGTCTCGGATAAGGACTCGACATCCTCATGGTGTGTGGTAGTGGTGGTGGTCTTTTGGTTTCCCTCTGGTTTCCTTTCTTGGTGTTGGCCTGTTTCTGCCCATGTTTGCTGGGTCGCCGCATTCATTTTCTGCATGGTTGCTGCTGACTTCTTTGCGGCTTCAGCTGCGGTTGCCTCGGCGATGGTCTCGGTAACGGTGATGTTGGGGTGGGTCAGTAGTCGGCTCTGTAATGTGAGATCCCTCAGTCCCAGGACCACACGGTATCTCATGGCTTCGTCCATATTGAGAAGCTCACATGCATCGCCAATGTCCTCAGAACCGTTATGAATTCCCCAACACTCTCACCTTCTCTCTGGTCACTTTTATCAAATTCATGTCTCTGGATGAGATTGGAGATGCCCGGTGCATAATAGGCTCTTAGTAGTCGGTCCAACTCTGACTATGCCATCTGTTTGACATCCTGAGGTTTGGCCAATGCTTTGGCCATTTTGAACACTGTGGACCCACAGTGTGTCAGGAACACGGCTCTCTTCTTTTTATCAGAGGTCATTGCTCTCGAGGAACATGAAGAATCGGTCGATGTATGATTCCCAGTCCTCTGCATTGGGTCGAATGGTGCGGGTGGCGAGTTGCTGCGGCCATCTCGTCGGTTGGTCAGTCCTCATTGCCATGTGCTCGACTGGTCTCCTTTGTCTCAAATTCCCACCTTTGTCGCCAGTGTTAGATCGCAGGAAAAAGAGACTCGAGACCAGTATGACTTTCAGCTCTTTATTTGGTTCCTTGCATCAGTTCTAAACGTGGAGCAGTGGCAGCCTCTTCTATAGCAGCTGCTCGTGGCTTGCGGCCAATGACAGCTCTTTGATTCTCCACCGATCTGGTGGGCCAATCACAAGGTGGCAATGCAAACCAATCAGGCTCGCGCTTTTGAACCAATCAGCAAGTGCATTTATGGACCAATCAGAAAAGGGTATTTCAAGTATGTTAATATAGACAGTTGTTGTAGGGAAAATAGGAGGAAGTACATTAGATATGCTTGCTGCTTTGAATTGTTCATAAAAATTAGATAAATTTTAAAAGGCAGGATATAAATTAAACAAATTAAAAATGGGATAATAACATTGGCTATCACATACAAGTGGATGAATGGGAAAATATGTGGTTGCAGAATTGAAATTTACCTCACTTCTACTTTTAAAGATAATTTTATAAAGTTATGAATGGTTGATATTTGTCACCAGAGGAACTGTCTAGAACAGGGGTGTCAAATTTCAGCCCATGGACCAGATGCCTCACTTGCAGGTCATGCCCACCCCAGCTCCACAAGGCAAAAAACATTGCAATACATCATGATACATCATGTGACAGGATCAAGTTTGACATCCATGGTCTAAAATATATAAAGGTATTATGAATCTTTGCCTGAAGTGTGAAAATATGAAAGAAAATTGTTACCATTTTGGGATGGACATGTAAAAAAGCTAAAAAAATATTACATGCAAATACATACATTAATTCAAAAGATTTTAAATATTAAAGTATAACTGAAATCAGAAGAAATTGTCAGGCAACTAGAAAAAATTCACAGAACTTTATTTTTAATTTATGCAGCAAAGCTATTATTTGTTCAGAAGTTGAAAAATTCAGTACTACCTAAACTATAGGAATAGCTAGTAAAGATGATACAGAAATGGCTAAATTAACTTATGGGTTAGGGAAAAAAACAATATCCACAACTATGATTGATTTGAAATCCTTTATAGACTTTTTGCATGAAACACACACACAACAAATGCTCTTGGCTTTGATACTCTTGGTTTTTGTTTTGTTGATTAGGGGGAAAAAGGTAATAGAAAAAAAGTGAGAGGTTTTTTTATAATCATAGAGTAAGTCATCTGGAACATCGTAACCCTTGAAATGAAATCTACCCCCATTTTCTTGGGCTTCTGAAAGAGAGTTAAGCCTGACTCTTCCAACTGGCTGCAATCTTGATAGAAGATTCCATACTGGAGATGGTTAGCAGATTACAAGAAGATTCTATCTCCATCTTGTTGTATATTGCTTATATATCTTAGTTAATTTTAATGTTAATATTTTTAATATGTCAAGGTTTTATATTGTCTTTTTATCTTATTGTAATCTGCCTAATGTCATTTGAGTCACTTGTAAATTCAATAAATAAAATAAATACATAATAAAATTAATATTGTACTTGCACTTAATATTACACTGCAAATATATCCTCTTTGTTTCTAAAATATTACCAGAATCATAAATTAATAAATATTATGTGTTTCTTGTTTTAATATTAGGGTCCTTGGTTCTGTTTGGATTTTGTTGTTTTCTGAAGACATTTCATTACCAAACTGAGTGTGGCAGTTATTAGAATGCAGCATTGCAGGCAAATTCTGCCAACTGCTCAAGATTGACTCAGCCTTCATTCTTCCAAGGACAGTAAAATGAGGAGAAAATGTCAACCCTGAAGCTAGCCTAACTGTGGCCATTTTCTCTTTGTAGCTTTCTCTAGGGAGGTTTCTCTTCTCATTGCTTCAGGGCTACATAGCCTGGAGCTAAGGGACGAGGAGGGAGGTGTAGAAATAGGTGGGGTGTTGTAGCCTAAATAATATTCTTTCCCTGGGAATCAAGGACATTGGTGCAGGTGTTTGAAAGATGGAGATTGAGGTCACCTGACTATATGCTTTTTTTTGCAAAGTTTTTTTTCATTTTTAAGCATATACAGTATCATTTCACGGATAGTGTGGCATCTGAGTGTCATTCATTTTACTACAAAAGTAATATTAATACTAATAAAATTACAACATTAATATAACTTATATGCTATTATACAATTCTGTATCAGCACATAATCCTTCATTTTTCAGTTGTTCTATTTGCTACATCTTTCTAATAGTAATAGTATTATTTCTGAACATGCCTAATACATCCTTTTTCAAAATCTAGTTTTAACCTCTAACAATCACTTCAAATGTATTATGTAAAATATGTATAACAATATTCCCCTATTTCCAATTTTAATCTATTTTAATACAACCAATCTTGCTTTTTTTTAAAAGAATCCTTTCTAACCATAATCTCTCATTCTTTTGGATGTTTCACATCTTTTCTTTTTGACTTGCCTCACATAATCCTCCCTGGGTCATCTATATATTTTGCATTCAACCCAACCATCATTTCCATCCCCACTATTTTTTGCTGCTAATCCATCCATAGGTGGATCCCCTGTCTTTTTTCCAAAAGTATCTTTCAATTTGTTCATTTCCATTTTTCTACCTCCTATATATATATTCTCCAACTTTATTTTACCCAACTTTATAATCTCTTCCTTCTTTCCTTTTTGTTCTATTTGTTGTGTCATCTGTTCTATCTCATCTTCTAGGTTTACAGTTGTTCCTGGGTTTTATTACCTTGCTTCATTGTTCCTTGTTGCAGATTTTCAGTCTTTCCAGTTATCGTATTAAGTCCTTTATCTCCCTGGAATTCTCCATCATCGTATCATAAATGTTTTGGAGTAACATAATTCTTTTTGTGTCTCTAAATCTTCCTGATGAGCCATCTTGCCTTATTTAAAAAGTCCAAATAGAATTGAATGTTCTGTCAATAATCTGTCACCACTCCAGAGTCTTCTTTTGACTTCCAAAGCCAGCAGATTACTTGATTTTAGTATTATTCATCAGGAGATACAATAGTTATAATTCTTTACATTCCGCAATTAATTAATAGGTTCCATTTATATAGTCCAGGAAATTTTCTAAATGATTCTTTAAATCAATTTTTTAATTTGCTAGTTAGTTCCAATGTTTCAAAAGTTATTCCATTAGATATGCTCCAGGTTTTCAATGTTGCTCCTCTAGTAACCATACAGTAGATAAGTATAAAAAAGTAAATAATACAGCTCACCTCAAGGTGTTATTCTGCTCTTATCAGGGTTTTCCCAGACTGCTTATCATGCTAGGCATATGACATGGTGTATTCACCAGTAGATGGCACCTTCAGCTTAGAAATCAACATTAAAAATCCACTTTAAAAAAATCAGCATTAAAAGATCAGTTAAAACTATTCTGCCAATTATTTCTTTCAGATTAATTCCAACAAAATATCCAATAAACAGTCAGCTATCCAGTATTTTAAAATGCTTATTCAGAATCTGTCAATAAAATTTATACTTCAAGTCTTCTATATCTATGGCTTGCCATCTCTCCTCTGCCACATTTGATCACCGCTTAAGAGTATTCTAAAGAGTCTTTTTTTCCCAGATTAATTTCCTTTTAGAGAAATCTTTAGCAAAAGTTGACAATCACTTCACCCAGTTCCAATCGCTGTCTACTCTCACCACTCCAGCCCAATCTTGGTTTCTTCAGCTGCCCCAGCTTCACAGTGGCCATTTTTGGCTGCCTCGTCTTCATCTTCAGCAGAGAGAAGAAACCCTAGGTCCAGCAGGAGAGCTGCTGCTCTCCACAACCAACAGGGTGCCCATCCTATGAATCACCCAAGAGGGTTACTTTAGCCCCTTGGGGGGGGACCTCTGACAAAGAGGATTCAACGTGGAGATATGGAGCTCCAAATCATGCAGCGACATCAAACCGCAAGTGGACTGTGTAATTCTTTTTGCAGCTTTTGTTGAATGTGTTTATATGGGTTGAATGGAAAAGTTGTGTGGTATCCATTTTGTTGAAAGATATTGTACGGATGTTCTGTTTCTTTTTCTGATATTCAGTTTTTGCTACTGTGTGTTTGTGCTCCAAAGGTGGTATTCAGCAGGTTTGATTAATTCTGGAGAT
>BHFT01018635.1:0-15091 GCA_004320025.1 Laticauda laticaudata | reverse complement strand
CTATCCTATCCTATCCTATCCTATCCTATTCTATTCTAAAACAACCAAGTTCAGAGACCCCCAAGGACTTGTCATAACTCAATTGTGCATAGTGGGGGCAATCAAATAAAGCATTAAGGACTTTGAGATTCAGACCTGATGTCCCTCCTTAAAGATATATTTCTAAATAGACCTCATATGCTTTATAGACTTGCCTGCTATCTAAGCTAAATTATTGTACCTGAATTAAGGAGGGCCTTAACTTTGACATGGTTTATTGAATTTCCCTCAGCAGTTTTTGAGGGGAGATACAAAGACACCTGATTCAATTCCAGACTTTGCCCATGTGGTGAAGAAGCCATCACAAACCTTTTGTCATCATGTTCATTTTATGCCAAGACTCATGAATTGTAAACTTCACATCAAATTAAATACCCCATCAATTTTATTTAAAACTTTTACTTTCAGGGTCAACTACTTCGAGAGTGATCAAATGTTATCATGTAACATGTAGGATGCATAGCAATCTCAATTATGAGTTAATCTGATTGGCTAATCAATATTATTTACACATATGCCATGTGTTTAGTCATTGATTACAGTACAGATTGTCAGCTATGGTGAGACTCTGGAATCTATTTAATGTCCCAGAATACTTCTTGATATACTTAGCTATTGTAGTATAATTATCTATTTTTATCCCCTCTGCTTGGATTTCTTCTGGGCAGCTGTTTGATGCTGCTGTCCTTCTCTTTATGAAGTAAAACTTACTAAGGAAGTACAAACTAATTTGTCAGGGTGTTAGGTGAGGAATGTTAAAGAAAAGAGCAGAAAGGGATTCAAAGAGATTGTTGAGTCTGCTGAGTGATTGCTGCCATTTTCTGAGTTCTGCTGATTGCCCATTATATGTGATTGGAGCATTGCTTAATGGTGACCTAGCAAAGGCAGCTTCAGGGAATATATGAAGAAGCCATCTCTCCTGAGAAAAACAGGTTTGCTCAACAGGCAAGAGTTTGTCAGGACCCAATTGAAGAACTCCCACTCTTCTCTAGTAGGAGGATAGTTTTGTATTTAGTCCCCATCACCTTGTCTTCTTGGAAACTTGCACTTGTAACATGTATAATTCTTTTGTCTCCAAGGAAGAAAACAAACATGACATACATCCTGCAGATCGTGAGATAAATTCTCCCTGTTCCTCTAATGAAGAACAACAATTTTTAAAGTGCTTCCCCTGAAAAATTCCCATTTGCTGAGCAAACTTGCTCTTCTCCAGGGAGATGCTTCCTTATGTATCCCCTGAAGCTGCCTCAGCTAAGCCATCATTAAACAATGCTCCAGTCACATATAATGGACAATCAGAATCATTCAGAAAACTCAATCATTTCTTTGAATCTTCCATTCTGTATGTTCCCTTTTCCTTAACACTCTCAAAAACTAGTCTGTGCTCCCTTGGTGAGCTTTACTTTATAATAGGAATTGAAGAAAAAAAAAAGATACAGGAAAGGCTCAAAGGTTTAATTTTGGGATAAGCCAACATATATTGTTCCTTAACTGAACAAAAATCTATTAGAATCAGTTAAACAGACAGAAAGGACACAAAAGCAAATGAAAATCCAAGGAGCAAAAAGAGTGCAAATTAATTAAGGAAAGGGCATTGGTCTTACCTGATAAGCCTATTCTCCTAGTTGGTTAGAGTCCAGGCAAGGGTTAACTCTGCCTCCTAGACAATTGGACTGAGTCTTTCAAAGATGTTTAGCTCTGCCTCTGTTGCTGGACCACCCCCAGTTTTCAGCAAAGACAACATGACAGACGGGACATGCCTCTGAAACAAAAAACAATGATCTGCCCCCCTTGACCTGCACCCTGGACCAGCCAATTCAGGGCAGGGCTGGATTCTCTAACCAACAAGAAGAATAGGCATATTAGGTAAGACCAATATCCTTTCTCCCATTTGCGGTTATGAGAGTCCAGGCAAGGGACATATCAAAGCTGGAGTGTCCATGGGAGGGCTCAAGATTGGTCCTGATCCCCATGTTCCATGTGTGCTCTCTGAAGAACCCATCTGCCAAATGCTGCATCTGCCGATGCAAAGGCATCCAAGAGATAATTTCAGATAAATGGAGTTGAGGACATCCATGTGGTTGCCTTGCAGACCTCCTCAATCGAAGCTGGAATAGCCCGAGCTGCTGTCATAGCCACACTATGTGTAGAATGGGCCATGACTCCCTGTGGTACTGGCAGGGAGCAATTCATATATGCCCTGAAAATACATGACTTGATCCATCTGCTGACTGTAGAGGGGGTTACCTTATAACCCAATGAAGCAGGTTGAAAAGAAACAAAGAGGGACTCTGTTTTGTGAAAGGCAGAAGTACTTTTTATGTAGATCTGAAAAGCTCTATGCACATCTAGTGTGTGCCAAGATTTCTCCAAGGTGTGGGCTGGGTTAGGGCAGAAATCTGGAAGAACTAGCTCTTGCACCCTGTGGAACCATGGGTTGACCTTCGGAATGAAGGGCAGATCCAGCCTCAAAACCACTCTGTCTGAGTGAAAAATACACAGGTATGGACTAGTGGTAGGATTCAAAAAAGTTTTACCACTGGTTCTGTGGGCATGGCTTGGTGGGCATGCTTTGCACATGTGCACACACTTTGCATGCATGCATATGCCAAATGTACACTTTACACAGGCACAGAGGCATTTGCGCAGGCACAGAGGTATTCCAACTCTCCTCCTGCAAGCCGGCACACTCCTGGTTGCTTCAGCAGCTGCCGCACAGCAGTCTTCTATGTCGTGCAAAGCAGCTACACTTCAAAAGCAGAGGATAAAAGTTAGTATGGGAGACAGATGGGCAGGTGGACCAACAGCAGAGCGGCAGAGAGAACTGGTTCGGTCTCTGCTGCTCATCACCACCACCAGCTCAGCAGAACTGGGCCAAACTGGTAGAATGCCACCACTGGTCTGGATGTACCAAGAGAGCTGCTAACTCTGACACTCTCCTGGCTGATGTGATACCAACCAAGAAGGCCATCTTAACAGTCATAAGATGTAAACTTGTCAACCTATGAGGCTCAAATAGTGCTTTAAGTTGGGGACTGTAATACTTTTGACTGGTCCCAGGTGGGATTTATTTATTCAGTCTATTTAATTTATTTTATTGTCATTGTACCTCTACAACGAAATCAAACACCATCTTCAGTTACACCAATCTTCATGCACATCGATGACCATGAACTATTGAAAAAAAACACAAACACAATATCCTTCACCCTTCACACATTGTAACTGGATAAACCACAACACTCCACCCAACACTGCACTATCCAGCAGAAATCATCAAAGTACACCTGCCCTGATGGGATAGAAGCTGGTTTTTCAGCCTGGGCATTTGTGCCTTAGTCTATTGTTATTGTTTAACGCATTGCGCCAGATGCGTATATAGTTCAAAATAAAAGGCGCTTCCCAGGGATAGATGGATACTTTGAGAATCTATTTGAACTGAAAGGCAGCAAGAGCTTATATTTAAGCTCTTCCAAAGAGGCGGAAGAGGGCCCAAACCAGTGAATCTTCTGGGCCAAATGACATTAACCTCCTGGAGTGCTTTCTCTATCTGCCACCTGGGCTGAATGCCGCAAACCATGACAAGAGTGCCAGTATGTTAAAATGCTCTCTATCTGCAGCGACAGCGGTAGAAGCGTCACCAGCAAGTTTTTGTTTCTGAGAAGCCCTCAGCGTAGCTATAACTCTTGTCCCTGGCTGGGCTCCCTTTTAACGCAGCGGCTAGCCAATGTTGCGCACCCAAGATCCAGGCTCAAGGTCCGTCTTATTATGCGTAACACCAAGAAACTAAAAACTGACCACTTGCTCACTAATCGTCCATTGATTAGCAAGGGGGATGTCTGATCTGTTCCTTCTATAACTCCAGCTACAAGCTCCTTGGACTATTCGTGTGGGCGTGCGAAGCCAACAGTTGTATAGTCTTCTACACCACGGGGGGGGGCGAAAAGCAACCGGTCGCATCTCATCTGAGTAGGCAAACTCATCCCTGTGCCAAGATAAGACTTATTAGCCAATCGCACAACATGATTAGACTATCATAGTGCTAAGGATGTAAGTTAGAGATTAGGTTATTACTAGATGCTGAAGTGCGAATGCCTGTCAATGCACATAAGATATAGAGTAAGGGATCAATCACGGCAACCTTGTGCGTCTACCAGTGTTAAGAAATAGCGGCGTGTAAGAGCGCTACAATTATCTTAAATGACCACTCTATGAGGTGGCCAGAGGGGAACTCCATATGAATCCAAAAGCAGATTGTGAATTAGAAGCGCCATATTTCCAGAAGTTTAGACCACTAGTCTATGTGGCGAGAATTGTTGTTAAAACACAGAACTAAAATCCACAGAATAAAGGCATCCTGCACATAGCCTCCGAACTGTTTAGAGATGAAGTCAACGCAGCAAGTATGAAGAGATAGATCGTCTATAACATCCATCTTTAATCTATTTTTTTCTCTATGCAAACTGCGTGAGTTTATCAAATGTGTGCAGAAGACTAAGAAATTAATGTGCTGGCAGACCAATTCTCAAAGCATCTCTCGATTGAGTAGAGTGAGTGCCACACTGGTCCTGTACTCTTCGAGGTTTAATGTGACAGGAACCTTCTTGGCACGGCAACAGTGCTTGAAGCCTTCAAACAAGCATGGAATATCGGACTGGCGATAAAAGACCTGATTGAAGTATCCTGTAAAAGACGCAGCCAACTGCGATCACGCACGCAGTCTTTAAGCACGGTGCGACAGAGATACCATCAGGACCTGGCCAGCCCTTCTAGCGGTCCAGCACGCCTCAGAATGCTCCACTCCTGCTTCTCCACCAAGTGAGGTGGCGGCGTACAATTGGCTGGTACTGGTATCTCATACTGTCCACCTTCAACAGTGAAACAAAGATAATGGAGTTACAAGCTTCCTTGCCAATGCAGCATTCGCCCTCAGCAGGGACTGACATTGTCAGTGTTGAATGCGTTTGTAATGTTGTTGAATCCCTAAGGCAACCTTTGAAGCAAGGCACTGCCTTTCATGTTACTTGCTATAGAACAAAAACATATCCTCAAGTCTTCCTCTATAATCAGTACCTTTCACGGCTTCCGACGATACCTTTCTTCAGATTAGCTCTGGCAACACTGTCATCTGCCCCAACCACCAGACTCCTCAAAGGGCAAAAAGCGACCTGTTCACGCAAGACGGCGCTGGGACTCGTCAGGCCTTGCGTACATTCACAGGCGTATTCTGATTCGGGGATAGAATCCTACATATGTTTTATCCACAGTATTAATACTGCCAGTGTTTATGAGTATACACACAGAACAGTTGCATGTGTGCATGCCGCTCTAGGTCAGGGTGGTAAGAAATGTCCCAATTTGTTGTTCTCAAAACAATCCTCGAAGTTGTTGAGGCAAGCATCGTTTTTGGCCAAGATTTACACTGTCTGTTATATAGCACGAGCCTGTCTCCGAAAGAGGGATGAAGCTCGTGCTAAAACAGTGAACATAACGGTGCTATGTCCGCAAATGTGGTAATTCGTATACACCTGTTATGCCATATTTCTGATGTATTGCGTAATACTTTGCTCGCAATATGATTTGGCTCGCCTCTGGATAGACACTTGAAAGCATGCTGATAGAATTAGGCCGGCACTTCTATTTTAAATCAACCTTGATGAAAGTCCCGTCCGCTCATGCATCAATGCACACAGCATCAGGATGCTTATTCCTGCTTTATTAGCCAACAAATGTTATACGAGACAAATCTCCCTAATAGCTATGATAGCTATTGCAGTCAGATGTGATAGTATGACTGAGTAGTAATCATGAACCACACAGGCAGATAGACCCACCTGAATTCCCGTGGAAGATATATGGCCGTCCTACATTTAACATTCCATATATATTCTCCAAGTATGCCATGCGAGCAGTGGTGCTACTACAGTCTTTGTCACTGATAACACTCAGTCTTGCAGCTTTGTTCACAGACAGCTGCTAAACAGCTACCCCCTTCCAGCATCTCTTATCATGCTACCTAATTGTCTGGTTGCGCTAGTCGACTCTAGGCTCAAACAGCTAGCATCTGAGAATGAATGAATCAAAGCCAAGTTTCTGTGATTAGCCAAAACACAACAGCAGTTCTTAATAAATTTATCTTTGAATCTGGAGCCGGGGGTGCCCTAATTCATCCTTTGCCTTTCATCAGCGGATCTTCATGGTGAAAAATATACTTGCGAATTGAAGGCTATGTGAAACTTACTCAGCCTAAAGAAAACCCCAGCATGGCATCCTCTCTTCCTCTTCCTGTTCTTCTTTCTCTGCCTCTTCCTCCTTCTTACAGGGATAGTGATCCATGGTTCTCCCAGGGGCTTAACTGCCTCCTTTAGTATGTTATGAGAATATATAAAATCATCCGTAATAGCCTTTTCACATTTCAGTCCAATTTGTAACAAGGCTTGCAGACTATAGATGCTCCTTGTCCCACAGAATTCAATCAAGGAAAGGATCCAAAACACACAGAGAATCATACACACCATACACTGAAAGAAGGAGCAGTTAGCCATAGCATCCATGTGTGCAGCCATCTTGAAAACTGTTGATACCTGTGAACCATGGCAGTTGTAGGTTAAAAGCATCTCTGAGGAACCTGCGAATGGTTGGGTGATGTGCCAGCGAATCTAACCTTCCACATGTCAGTACTGATGACAGGGCCGCCATCTGACATTGAAAAGTATTAGGGGATAATCCCCTATCTAGCCCTGCCTACAAGAAATCCAGAATCTATGCTATAGATGTCTCTATAGGTATAACTTTTGACTTGGAGCACCAAAGGCAAAAAGCTTGTTGGGTAGCATCATAGATGTGAATTGCGGAAGTTCTCCTGGAAGTCTGAATAGTCTGTATTAACTTGTTTGATAGCTTGTCATATTTTAAAGCACTCCACTCAAGTGCCAAGCTGTCAGTTGTAGCCACTGGGGCTCTGGATGTTTCAGGGTTTCCTGGAGGAGAGAGTTATCTTCCTTTGGAATCCACCAGGGTTGAGCCACCAGTAGGTTCACCAGGTCCATGAACCAAGGACATTGGGGTCAATAGGGAGTGAGGAGAATGACCTCCATCCTCTCTGCCAGGATCTTCTGTAGCACCACCAACAGTAGTGGCAGAGGAGGAAAGGCATACAACAGGCCCAGAGGCCATCTGCTGCAGAGAGCATTGGTCCCCTCCACTCCTGGGGTGAGGAACCTGGTGAAAAATCATGGCAGCTGCGCATTGTCTGCTGTGGCAAACAGGTCTACCAAGGGCTGACCGAACCTCTGAGTCAGCTGAAGAAATAGGGAAGGACGCAACCTGAACTCTGCATGGTCTATCATGGCCCTGCTCAGCCAGGCTGCCTGCACATTGTCATTGCCGGAAATATGGTCTGTCCGGATGGACAGTAGATATCTTTCCACCCATCTGCCCAAGGCCTCCACTTCTAACATGAGAGACCATGATCTGATGCCCCCATGCCTGTTTATATGGGCTTTGGTGGCCACATTGTCTATCATCATGAGGACATGTGTGCTCCTTCCAGAAACTGTTGGAAATGTTGAAGAGCCAGTCAGACCACCCTGAGCTCCAGCCAATTTATGTTGGCTGGATCCTGAACCTGAACAAAGAATGGCTTTTGCCTGACATTTGATAAGGTAGGAGGAACCACTGCAATGTCCTGGAATGAAGCTGAGCCCAAGGAATGATGCCGATGCAAGACACCATCTTGCCCAATAGTTGAGAGAGGCAAGTCAGAGGGGCAGATCCTTCTCTCCAAATATGGTTTGCTCAGGCTTGCAAACTCTCTTGGCAGTCCTGAGAGAAAAACCTGGCATGAGATAGTATCTAGAGTGGCTCCTAAATGAAGTAAATGAGTGGGAGGAGTAAATTTACTTTTTTTGATATTTATTGAAAAACCATGGTTCTGCAAGACAGCCTCCATCTGCAAGGTCGATAATATTAATATTTTTCATCAAAATAACATTGCAGATGGTCTGGAACTGTGTGAAGGTGCACTGCCAGGGCTGCTAACACTTTAGTGAAAACTCTGGAGGCAGAGGATAACCCAAATAACCAATACTGGAAATGGCACTCTTCATAACAAAAATGAAGGCAACATCGATGCAAATAGCAGATAGAAATATGGAGATAGGCTTCCATCGAATCAATGCAGGTGAGGAAGTTGCCGTCCCTAACACTCTGCAGAATAGTCTGGAGGGACTGCATTTTAAAACACCAATAAATGAGGTATCTATTGAGCTGTTTCAAATCTAGAATGCCTTTCCTAATGGCCCTACCTATGATGACTTGCATATTAAGAGGAACTTCCTCTTCAGTGGATTTAATGGGCTGAAGCCCTGCAGCTGTGGGAGTGAATGTTGCTTCAACTCCTGGCTTAGGCCTGTCAATCCGCTGTTGCCAAGGCTCTGAACGAAAGGCCAAATCTTGAGGATCCCCATAATGCCTGCCCTCTTCAGGTAAATGCTGCATAGCAGGGCCTTCATTGCTATCTGGGGGCCAGGCATGAGCTCTTGTCCTGGTAGGAGGACCAGGATCTTCCTCTTTTTGAAGATCCTCACTGTGTTGGGAAGCAGCTGAATCACCCTTTGGAGGTGATCTTTGGCTCCTCCCACTGGTTACTTTATGATTGTTTGCTATCTGTTTTTCAAAGGCCTTCTGACACCTAGAAGCATCTTTCTCCTCCACTTTTGAGGTCTTCTTAGATGATGACTTCTTTGCCCTTATGAGCAAGAGCCAAGGATGTGGAGCTGTGTGTGCCTGCCCTAGAGGCCCTGCCCCTTCTTGGGGCTTCTGCCATACTTCAAATGGCCTCTTTCTACTGCACACCCATATAAGGAGGCGAGGTTGATGGGGGGTGTTGTGGGGGGAATCCAATTATCCTAATCCCCAATGCTCCAGGCCACTCCTGAATCTCCTCTTCAGCTCCTGCTACTTCAGCAGGATGTTATCACTCCCTGCTGGCACTGTTGCCCCCACTAGGGCCTGTTGTGGGTCAGTTTGGGCCTAACCTGGATTGGTGTGGCCCCAAGGCCTGTAGAACCAGAATCAGTGCAAGGAAGCAAGCTCCCCCTTCCTGTTGTTGCTCCTGCTGCTGCTGTAGAGTCAGGCCTGCAAATGGCATGTAGGAAGGCCTGGAGAAGCTGGCTGAGTCCTCCCACTGATTTGCGCTGACCGCTAGTCATGCGGCCTTCCTCTTTGTTGTGGAGCCCTAAAAAGGGCTTAGCAACGCCAGAGCCACTGGTGTGGCCCAAAAAAAAAAANCAAAAAAAAAAAAAAAAACCAACTACTTTTCATGGCTCCACTGATCAGCTGTGAAGTAGAGCCACTATTTTAAACCTCTTTTTGTTGGTTGTTACTTTTGCAATGATTGCTACAAGAGAGAAGCAATCTAACATCCATCCTGGCTGAAGAACTGAGTCGAAATCTGGGAGAGGTCCAGCGACAGAGATGGAGCTAAACAGCTTCGACAGACTCAGTCCAATTGGCTAGGAGACATATAGTTAGCCCTTGCCTGGACTCTCGTAACCACACAAGGGAGAAAAGATCATCAAGGAAACCCATTTTGAAAAGTCAGCAGTTCAGAACTTCAAAGGAAAAAAGAAATATTTTTGAGAGGAAAGGGATGACTAAAAGTAGCTAGCTGTGCAAGAAGTTAATTTTTCACACAGCTAGGTACTTTCAATCATCCCTTTCCTCTCAAAAATATTTCAGAATCACCTCTCCCTTCCAAATAGGGATGACGTGCACTCCCCCATCAGAAGACAATATCTAAAGATGTAAAAAACAAAAAGTCTAAGATCTACCTAGGAGTCAAGATTGGACATTGATTTTAACAGATCCATAGCATTTCAAAAGCATCTACAAACATCCAGTTAGGTGTTGAATTCCTCACTATTAAAAAAAAATCCACATGGACGCAAGCTTAATTATCCACTCTCTAAATTGGCCAGAATAATTTTTCCATCTAATATTTAAAATATTCCTGGTGGACTCTTTTCACTGAGATGCCATCTCCCTTGCAGTGCTTCCTGAAATGACCTTATGACTGTTACACAGTCATTCCAGGAAGCAGTATGAAACAAATGCTATCCTGGGGGAAGCCTGAAAAGGAACATTTGCTTGGCTATATTATACAGTGGATAAAGAAATCTCAGTGTGAGCCCCTAAACAGTTCAATGATTTTTCCTCTTGAAACAAACAAACAAATGGGAGAAGTGGAAGTCAATCTCCAAAAACAAATAAATAAATGGAAAAGTTGTTGATTTGATTTGCATATTCCAAGCATTATTATCAGTGGACCGACTTCAAAGCCCATTTTAATTTTTTTTCTTTTAAACAGTAACAGAAAAAGAACAAACACAGAGATAATTACAATGCAAATACATACATTCTCAGGGGTCCACTTCAAAGTCTTATGGAATGGTGTCTACCTTCATTTCCTATATCAGCTATTTACATTTCAGGAAAGGCAACAGCTTCTCCCAGAGCTCCTGGCAGCGTATACAATTATTATATCATTATATTATACAACAACATAAAATCATATCTGCCAGTTCTTTAACTGCCATGACCGTCCCAAAAAATTTGGTGGTCATAATGTATTGGTGAATATTGTTCAATTATTATGTTTGGTCAAACAGTCCAAGAGAAGTTGAAAGTGGGTTTGACATTTTTATTCGTCTATCAAGTCCATCTCAAGAACTTGGGATAGCCAGATGTTTTTTTTAATGGTGTTAAAATTATTGTTGCAGGCTGTAAGCTCTTCCAAAGCTGCCTTTTACAACTGACTGAAGCTAATTTTGTCAATGCCAATGGTGTTCAAGTGGTGCTTCAGAGATTTTAGAATTCAACCCAAGTTCCCTATTATTATTGATACTATTTTTCTTTTGCCACAGTCATTCTACTTTTATGAGGGCTATCCACAAAATGGGTTATGTTTTGCGATAGAAAAAAAACAAAGTGTAGGAAATTTTTTTTTATTATATACACTTGAAAGTGACACTTAAAGACTACTTTTCAACATATTCACCGAACAAATTGAGGCACTTATCATAGCAGTGAACAAGCTTTGTAATTCCATTGTCATAAAATTTCAGCCGCCTGAGATTGGAAGCCACTCAGTCACGGCGCCGCCCACAGTCCGCATCATCGTCAAAGCGCTGTGTTCCAATCCAGGTCTTCATCCTCGGAAACAAGTTCTGGTAGTCGCTTGGGGTGCAAGATCATGGGCTGCAGGGCGGATGAGAAAAATCTCCCAACTGAAAGCATTCAGGACTCTCGGAGTGCAATTGACTGTGGCGCGTGTGGTCAGGCATTCTCATGCCAAAAACAAAATTTTGAGTTGTAACTGTTCTTCTATGTTGTTCTGGAATTGCTTTTCTTAGTTTTTGCAGCATTTCCACAATACCTCGCAGAGTTTATTGTTGCACCTGTTCTAGAAAACATAAGAAAACACCCTTGCTCGTGATCCCAAAAAACAGTTCGCCATAATCTTCCTTGCAAGAGAAACGTTTGCAAACATTTTCTTGCAATTTTTTGCGGTGAGCTCTCGGCGGGTATGTCTGTGCCCTCCACTGTCCATAGACGCCAATTATGCTTCGATCGTCTTCACGTCATGTTGACCCAAAGTCTCCCCGGTCGTCCCCCCAGTTTACAATTCGAATCAAGAACATGATCTCCATTCTTGTTGCTTAAGAGTACAGAACCTGTCGAATGATGCGGCCATTACACTGACTTTCTTGTGGTTTTTCATGTAAGGATTTTGCAACCCATTCTTGCACAAAATGTGGTAGCCTAGGCTTTTGTGTTTATAATTTCATTGCAACAAACTGCCGTGAAATTTGTGGAAAACTAAGCAAAAGTTCCAAGTTTAATGTGACAGTGGTTTTCAGTTGTTAAACTTTCAGGTGACAGTTCTTCAGTTCAGAATGCTCAGACGTGCCACTCTGCTGGTTATCATTCATGAACATTTAGTTTGTCCAGTTTTTAAACTTAAGTGCACATTGGCACACTGCCACCTTTAGTGATCATGTTTGTCCCATACATTTCACACAGTGCTGAAAAATGTTCAATCGGTTTATGTTTTCTTTGCCAACAAACGCTATTCAAATGATCGCACCTCACAAACTCCGCGAATTTTCAATTGCGCAGCACACATTTCAACATGTTGCGGTGAAATAACGGGCAATGATACGAAACCTCCCACTAGCACAACTAGATGCAGGACTTAAGCAGCAGGGAACACCACAGACCAAAGATGGCCTACACCTTAGCTCCGCGCCCTTCCTTGCTACAGATTTGTGGATAGCCCTCGTATTTGCAAGGGTTTCTATTCTTGTGATCTCTCATTCCAAAATCATTGTTATCAGTATTATTCACAAAAAAAGGTTGGTGTACATAGCGAACGAGATGACTATGCTAGGTTTCTTATCACAAATTACTAGTTGAACACTTCCGAAGTGTTTAGGACTGCGTGATGTATTGGCGGATTATGTGAGCAGATCCCAGTAAGGTGGCCTTCTTCAGCTGATCAATGGTGATTTTGTCAGTGCCAATTGTTTTTAAGTGCTTGTCTAGGTATAATAATAATAATAATAATAATAATAATAATAATAATAATAATAACAACAATAACAATAACAATAACAATAATAGTTATAATAATGTGCTGCTGCTGCTGTTATCATTATTGTTGTTGTTATTGTTATTGTTATCAACACTTCTGTTTATATCTGTGTAGATTAGCCAGACAAAACATATGTAGTGACAATGGTATAGCAGTATCTTTGGCATCCAATAAGAGATGGTGCCCAAATGAGGCATACAAAAAGATTAAGGTTATCTTCAAGTTGCGATAAAATGAGCATCACAATGATACTTCCTCTAGTGAGAAGCACTTTAAAGATTTTATTAACCTACAGTATCTCCCAATCATGTGATTTCTCTGGTTGTCATTTTCATCTCAGCAGAAGTTACAACACAGCTGTCAGGCATTGAAATAATAGTAAACATTGATTGATGTACTCCCTCTCCCATCGTAAGCAGGAGTGATGAGCCAACAGGAAGCTGAAGGACAACTGGTTGAGATCAGAACTATCATACATGCCAAGAGTTGACACAGATATTGACCACGGGAGACCAGTCCACCATTTAGGCTGAAAAAATGCAATTACCATTCTGGGTTATTTTTATTTTTCTAAAATTCTCTAAGGTCCAATGATTTGTATAGTAGAGAGATGCTATCTCTGCTCATAATTTTGCTCTGATTGATGTTTATAAAAAAAAGTACAAAGTGTTTTTTGGGGTCTGAATCAATTCAGCACACTATACAAAGATTCTGCTGCAATTTCAAATAAAGCAAAAGTTGCAAGCAAACAAATTGAGACTCGAATCTTGGAGGAACTGGAAAAAAGTTGAATTAATTCCACTAAGGCAAACTTTACTTTGTCAGGTTGGCTTTTTAAAAGCATGTTATTAGATCCAAGAAAATGCTTAATGTCAGAGGAAAAAGGAATGTACACTTTGGGACATGATTTGGATTTTCAGAATGGACCTAGATATGGGCCCAGACAGGCAGTGAGTGTCAGCACTGAAGCTGGTTTGGGAGCATCTTTAGGGCTGCCACAGCAAGGCCAGTTGAAGCTGTGGAAACATGAGTGGTGAGGTAGAGATAGCTGGATGATGTGTAGACAAAATATTATTTTTTCCATGGGAGCTAAAGGTGCTCTGCCAGGTGTTGGAGAGGGATGGACTATAGCCAGCCAGAATTGGGACTACGATCTGATTGGACCATGTGATAGATGTGTGAACTGCGGGCAAGAACTTTGGGTTTTGATGTGGGTTGAGAAAACCTCAGGTCCTTCAGAGTCGGGATTTTTTCCAGGGGTGCCAATATTGACATTCCTAATAAATTCATACTCTCTGCCTCAGAGTTTTGATTGTTTTGGTTCTGTTACTTGGAACCCTGACAGCAAGAGCAGTGAGGTCAAAAGACTATTCCTGGCAAGAGTGTGCTTAAAAAGTCAAGATGGCAGTCACAATTGTGTGATTGAAGCTGCGCTTGTTCATGATTGTCGCACTCTATTCAGCTTGAGTTGTTGGCCCCAATGCTGAACTCAAATCCAGCAACTATTACCACCAACAATGACGCCTATTATTAAACCCTCTAGTACTTCATGTCACTGAGAACAGGCCCTTTATCTGCCCTTTTTAGTTTTGCTATCAAGGGATTTGTGGGAAGAAGGATTAAATGCCAAAGAAATGCATTCAACTTTATGGAGCTTTTATATTCCTGTTTGTATCTTTGTGTGTATTGGGAGGGGGGGACAAATGGAAAATCATACTACTGAAAAATAATTTGGTGTTGACTTTTAGGAAGAAGATCTGTGGGTGTTCTCCATACTGTAAAAGAGGTTATGAAGGACATACAGTATATAATTCTGTTGCAGCCCTTCCTTTTGAACTCCTTCAGATGTCAAGAAGTTCAGTGTAAATAGTTTTATAATCTTCCAATATGTGTGGGGGAATTGAAACTCTGAATTAGAGGCTACCCTTCATAGGTTCTAGTACAGAATAGAATTCTTTATTGGCCGGGTGCAATTGGACACACAAGGAATTTGGCTTGCTGCATAAGCTCCCAGTGTACATAAAAGAAAAGATACATTCTGTCAGAGCATTTGGCAGTGTGACTACTTTTATGAGATAAGCTACCTTTCTGACTTGAATAAATTGCCAATATCATCCTAATAAGATTGTCCCCAAAGTCCATGTCTTTCAGTTGTTTTATTAAAAAAAAAACTGCCAATTTACATTATCAAACACATTTTGTGCATCCAAAAACACCACTGCTGCTTGTTTTTCATAGTATTCTAAGACGTTTATTACTGTTCTGGTATTGTTTTTAATTTGTCTATTTGATAAAAATCCGTTTTGTTCAGTATGTATATTTTTGTTCAGTATTCTCTTGAACCTTTCTGCAATTATGGTCATAAGTATTTTGTAATCAACATTCAGCAGTGATATG
>BHFT01018634.1:0-34313 GCA_004320025.1 Laticauda laticaudata | reverse complement strand
CAACTCCCAGAATTCCTGAGCTAACATGACTGGAGGAGGAATTCTGGGAGTTGAAGTCTTAAAGCCGTCAAGTTTGAAGACCCCCTGGTTTAAAATGTGTGTCGACTTCAATTCCCAGAATTCCCCAGCCAGCATATAGATTTACATAGAAACACACAGATACACACACACACCTAGGCCTAAGCAATGGATGCAAATTGTGGCTTTCCAGTTTGGCAAACGTCTTGAAACGTCGAAGAAGCCAATAGGGTTTAAATGCAAGAATAAATTGCATTTGCTGGATAAGCCTGCCTGTCATTGGTTTGTACAGCAATTTTGCAACTCGTGTACAAACATTTTACAATTTTGTAGATCAGCTCGGAAAAGGGATCCCAAGAAAGTTTTCCTCTCAGTCAATCCCAAACAAATTGAGCTTAAATTTACAGATTAATAGAGTTGGAAGGGACCTTGTAAGTCATTTAGTTCAACCCCCTGCTCAAGCAGGAGACCTACACGATTTCTGACAGATGTGAATCCAGTCTCTTGAAAGCCTCTAGGGATGAAGCTCCCTCACCTTTGAAGGCAATTTCTGTTCCATGGGTTGATTGTTCTCGCTGTAAGGAAATCTCTGCTTATTTCCAGGTTGAATCAATCAGAATAGAGCTGGAAGGGACCTTGGAGGTCATCCAGTCCAATCCCCTTGCACCCAAATTGGAGACTCTACACCATTTCTGACAGGTGGCAGTCCAGTCTCTTCTTGAAAACTTCCAGGGATAAAGCTCCCATACCTTCTGAAGGCAACTTCTGTTCCATGGGTTGATGGTTCTCACTGGCCGGCGAAAGTAATAAGGTGTGTATGTGTGAGGGGTGTTATTATTTTATTATCATTTTCATGTTAATTTCTTTTATATTGTGCTTTTATATACAGGTAGCCTCAACTTACGATCACAACTGAACCCCAAATTTATGTTGCTAAGTGAGACACGGGTTAAGTGAGTTCTGCCTTGTTTTAGGACCCTTCTTGCCACTGTTGTTAAGCGAATCCCTGCAGTGGTTAAGTTAGTAACATGGTCGTTAAATGAATCTCACCTCCCCCTTGACTTTGCTTATCAGAAGTTCACAAAAGGGGATCGCAGGACCCTCTGGGGACACTGCAACCATCATAAATACGAGTTAGTTGCCAAGCATCCGAATGGAGATACTGCAATGGTCGTAAGTGTGAAAAACGGTCATAAGTCACTTTTTTCCTGTGCTGTTGTAACTTCGAACAGTCACGAAATAAACCATTGTAAGTTGAAGACTACCTATATTAAACCAACAATCAATGTCTGGAATACTCTACCTGACTCTGTGGTTTCTTCCCCAAACCCCCAAAACTTTAACCTTAAGACTGTCTACTATTGACCTCACCCCTTTCTTAAGAGGTCTGTACGGGGCGTGCATAAGCGCACCAATCGTGCCTACCGTCCCTCTCCTATTGTTTCTTTTTATTTTTCTTATATGTATCCATTTCATATATTCATAACTATGTTTATACTTAAACCTATTATCTTGTAAGCAATTGACAAACCAAATAAAATAAATAAATAATAACTACAGAAGTGGCAGGAATCACTGGAGTAAACAACTTCCCTGTTATGTTAGACTTGCAACATGCATAAGTTAATACGTGGATTTCCTTTTCCTTATTTGTAAAGTTTATGGGCCACCCATCGTACCTCAAGGAAACAGGTCACCTTCAAGAAGTGAGGGCAGCCGAATGTCAAGTCATAAAACATTTTGTGGACACGCTCTATAGTTGACAACAGAAAGAAGGGGGGAGTTTCAAAGAGCAGGCCGCAGTGTGGAATTAAAAGTACATTCCATTCATATTTTTTGTCAAAGACTGATTAGATGACTGAAGCTTCTGCCATGCAAAAATCTAATTGGAGAGCGTGATTGATGACTCTTGGCTGTGGAGGTGATACACCCAGAGGGGTGGGGGAGAAAGCAGGATCAAGGGTGACAGTGAATTACATATCTCGCAGTTGGCTACGCCCAGGCTAATGCCAGAAGTAGAATGTTACCTTCAAATAAATCTTTTTTAGTTTTGGAAGTGTGACTCAAGGCTCATCATTTAATTGGAGTAACTGCTGGAATCCTGACACCACTGTTATGAAGGGTGAGTGTGAGGGAGAGCAGTGGGATTAGCCCATTTTACAGACAGGAAGACAGAGGTACCCTCGAAGTGGGAAAGGCTGTGAAAACAATACTCGTTAGCTCTTTGAAGTTCTTCCCTCCTCGAAACTTCCTCCAACCAGGCCAGATTTTCTCCCAGGAAGCTGCCTCTTGTGTCTGAGGACTTCCCAGCAGAGCTGCAAAAGGCTCCGCTCCTTAAAAGAGGGATACTTCCCATTGGAATAGAATAGAACCACAGAGTTGGAAGGGTCCTTGGAGGTCATCTTGTCCAGGGGTCACCAACCTTTTGGACCTCAGGGACCACCAAACTCATGATTTTAGATCCCAGGGACAACTAACTGGTTCTATGGGCATGTCCTAATTTGTGGGTGTGGCTTGGTGGTCATGTGATTGGCTGGGCATGGCTTGTGTGTAAATATTATAAATATTTATATAAATATTGAATTTTTTATAAAAAAAAAGAGCAACTTTTACCCAAAATCAGGCAAAGCAGGCAGGCAGATTGAATTGCTCACGGAATCACAGATTCATTCAGAGATCTATCTATCTGCCATCGGCTAGCTCAGTCTGTCACATAAAATTTGCTTGCAAGCAAACTCACAAAATTAACTCACAACACACCATGCATGTAAATATTGATTTTTTTTTTATTAAAAGGAGCAACTTTTACCTAAAATCAGGCAAAGCAGGCAGGCAGACTGAGTTGCTCACAGAATCATTCAGTTGCTCAAATTTGCTTGCCCTGAGTCTGTGCTGAATTTGATTGCAAGCAAACCGACGGTCCTAAGGGAGGTTCGGCTGTGCTGAGCCGAAGATCTAAAGACTAGCTAGAAAGCAAGAAATCCAACCATTTCCTGCTTCCTAGCTCATCTAAATCTCCCGGCACAGCAGAACAGATGATGGTCGGAAAAAGGAAAAATAGCAATTTAGCAGGCAGGTTTACCAGGTAAGGAGTGAGTGGGCGGGGAGGGTTCCCGCGGGCCATGTGGGCAGCGCAGCCTTGTGTTTCTGCACAGCCTGGATTAATTGCTTTGGGGGGTTGCTCAGGGCGTGAGATTTCTCTGCGGCCCACCAAAATTTTCTCACGGCCCACCAGTGGCGACCGCTGTTCTAGACTAACCCCCTGCTTAGGCAGGAAACCCTACACCACATCAAACAAATGGTTATCCAATCTCTTCTGAAAAACCTTTTTTTTCAATTAGTGAATTGAATCTAATACACAATATTTTCCCTCCGTCTGTCCTTCTCCTTCTCTTGCCCTTGCCATTTTCTTTCCTTCCTACCTACCTACCTCCCTGCCTGCCTTTTCTCTTCTTCCTCCCCCTTCCTCCTCCTCCCTCTTCTACCTTCTTTACTTCCTCTTTCTCCCCCCCTTCTCCTTCCATCCTTCCTGCCTGCCTTTCCCCTTCCTCCTCCCTCTTCTCCTTTCTTTCTCTCCCTTTCTTCTTCCTTCCTTCCGGTTTTCTTGCCTTCTTTTCCCCTTCTTCCTCCTCTTCTTTCGTCTTCTTCCTGTTTCTCGCCCTCCTTTCCCTTTTTCTTCCTTGTTTCTGATCCTCCTACCTGCCTTCCTCCTACCCCTCCCCTTCCTCTTCCTCCTCCTTTTCTTCCTTTTCCACTCTCTCCCTCCCTCCCTTCCCTTTTGCTTCCTTCCTTGTTTCTAGTCTTCCTACCCTCCTTCCTCCTACCCCTCCCCTTTCTCTTCCTCCTCTTTCCCTCTCTCCCTCCCTCCTTCCCTCCCTTCCTTTTGCTTTCTTGCTTCTTTGTTTCTGGTCTTCCTGCCTGCCTGCTTTCCTCCTCCCCCCCCCTTCTCCTCTTTCCCTCCCTCTTTCAAACACCTTTTCCACCCCTGCTGTTCCCTCTGCTTTTCCCTCGTGCCAATACTTTAGTTAGTCAAGGCAGGGGAGAAGACCGAGCTGGTACCTGGTGGTTCTCATAGTTATGATCTGTTGCCTTCCTTGCTTTGTTTCCTTGTTCTGGGGTCAATTGACGTTTGTGGGTTTTCTGAACCTTAGCTCACCAGGAGCGTGCAGGTGTGCTCCACAAAATAAATTGGTAATGCAATGCCAGTTGGTAACTTGCTCTGTTCCAGGCAAAAGGTTGATCTTAAGGAAATGCACTCCTGGAGCAGATACTCCAGATAGGAAGCCTTATTCTTTCCTTGTTTGCACAAGTCAGTGCAATGAAGCATTTAGGCTCCACAACCACAATTAAAATGACAGTTGTTCCCGCCGTAAGAACTTTATTGCAGTTCACTTATGATTCAGTATATTATGCAAAAGTGGCATGATATAATTTAGGCACAACACACTGCGCTAAACCCCAAGAAACAGAAAGAAAACAATCTTCACCCTTGCAGGTTAACAGAATAACAGAGCTGGAAAGGAATCTTGGAGGTCATCTAGTCCCACCCCCCTGCTCAAGCAGGAGACTCTATACCGATTGGGACTACCACAACCTGAATGATGGAGAGTCTCCACAGACAATCCTGATGTTTGCTTAACAACCACCACAAAAATTATCATAAAATCACATGACCGAGCATTTTACAACTGTTACGGCCTACAACTGTAATGATCAGGTCATTATTCGAGGTCTGGTGAAAAGCGGTGGATTAGGAACTGGGAGACATGAATTCTAGTTTTTCCTCAGCCATGGTTGTGCCTGAGCTCACAATTTATTTATTTGATTTATATTGCCACGAATAGGCGGCAATATAAATCAAATAAATAAATACGTCAGTTTTCAACCAAGCTGTAACACAACGCATGTGTGCAAACTGTAAACACACAACACGGTTGCGCTACGCTTCAGGAGCTGCTTAATTATTATAGTCTGAAACGGCCCTTTTCTCAGGACACAGTTTAGTTACAGAATAACCCACGTAGGCCTCCTGCAAAGGAGGTGAAAACTCTGCTTTTAATCAGTCACCCATTCACACAAGGCTGAGTGTTGCTGGGAATTTTCAGATTCTCTCCCCTGCCCCTTCAAAATGCTTTGCAGGCATCCTCAGGGCTGCTCTTCAGATGCAGAGATGACAAGAGGATAACAGAGTTGGAAGGGACCTTGGAGGTCTTCTAGTCCAACACCCTGCCTAGGCAGGAAACCCTGTATACCATTTCAAACCAATGCTTGTCCAGTCTTTTCTCAAAAACCTCCAGGGTTGGAGCATTCACAACTTCTGGAGGCAAGTTGTTCCACTGGTTAATTGTTCTCACTGTCAGGAAATTTTGCCTTAGTTCTATGTCTGAAATTGTATAGAATTTCCTGCCTAAGCAGGGGGTTGGACTAGAAGACCTCCAAGGTCCCTTCCAACTCTGATTCTATTCTATTCTATTCTCTCCTGTTCTATTCTATATTCCATTCCATTCCGTATTCTCTTCTCTTCCATATTCTCTCCTCTCTTCTTCTAATCTATTCCATCTTCTCTTCTCTCTTCTCTTCTTCTCTATTCCATCTTCTCTCTTCTCTTGTCGTTTCTTCTCTCCATTATTCCTTGTCTGGCCTACAGAAAATAGCCTGACTCCCTCCTCCTCTCTGGGGTAGCCCTTCAAATATTGGAAGATGCTATCATGTCCCCCCCAGTCCTTCCTTTTTCTAGACTAGCCAATCCCAAATCTGCAACCATTCTTTGTATATTTTAGCTTCATTTTTAGCTATTTCATCATCCTGGTTGCTCTTCTCCGCACTTTTTCTAGAGTCTCAACCTCTTTTTTACATCTCTTCTTTGTGGCAAGCTCAGAGATATTGGAAGATGCTATCATGTCCCCCCATCCTTCTTTTCTTTAAACTAGACATGTCTTCTGTCCATCCATGGTTTGCTCAGATTTCTTTCTTTCTTTCTTTCCTTTCTCTTTCTTTCTTTTTCTTTCTTTTGCTTTGGAGAATAGCTTGACCCTCTCCTCTCTGTGGCAGCCCCTCCCTCAAAGTCTGCTCTCCTGTCTCCCCTGGTCCTTCTCTTCACCAGACTAGCCAGACCCAATTCCTGCAACTGTTCATCGCATGTTTTAGCCTTCAGTCCCCTCATCATCCTGGTTGCTCTTCTCTGCACTTTTTCCAGAGTTCCAACAACTTTTTTGTAGTGTGGTGACCAAAACTGGATGCAGTCCTCTGGGTATGGCCTTACTAAGACTTTATAAAATGAATTTGCTTGGTTCATCTCAAAGATTTCCTGTTCTGGTTGATAAGGTTGATCAGGAAGTTGTTCCTTGATAAATTTTTCTCAAACTTTTCTGACTCACTCTGAGAATTGGCTGTGCTTTTGCAGAGCTATTTGGGAGTTAGATGGCGCTGCACAACCACAAAAAAAAATTTTTTTTTTCCAAATGAACAGGCACAAAATCTTTTGAGCTTTCCATGCTGCAACATTCCTGCAATTTTTTTTTACTGGTCTAAGCTGAGAGATGGCAGGAACAGCTTTATTTCCTCTGGCCTCTCAGCGTCTTATTATCCTCAACTCCATTACTGTTATTGGGCACATCTGCTGGGCACAAAACAGCGCTAGAATAATTACATCTGTAATATAAATAATACCAATGTGTAATACATTTTTTTTGGTAATACAAATCTGGGCACAGATACAATAAAACACTGGAATGCTTCATTCATTGTTTTTCTATCTCTGTCTATATTGTTTCTCTCATTTTCTCTTTTTCTTTCTCTGTTTCTCCTTCTGTCTTTGTTTCTTTCTCTCACTCACTTTTTCTCTCTTTCTCTGTCTCTCTTTCTGTTTCTCCTTGTTTTTTTCTGTCTCTGACTCTTTCTTTCTCTATCCCTCTTTCATTCTTTCGCTTTTTTTGTTTCTCTCTTTCATTCTCTCTCTCTTTTCTGCTACCTTCCATCATCAAAATGATCCCAGGGAATTAAATGGTGAGATTTGTTTCCTTTGCATGTATGTACTCTGCTCCCGCTATTTACTTTAGCACACAAGCATATGACTCTGCACACCAAGACACTGGCACACTTTTCTTTTTGTTTCTTTTTTACTTTATGAAGGAATGTAAGAAGTTACACAACTGCAGCTCCCTGCCCCAAAGAGCTCACAATATAACAAAAGATGTTGCAAAGGCTTATTCACTGACGCTGGACCTGTTCACCTAAAATGAGATTGAATAGTTTGTGATTTGACAATTGTGAGAATACTCTTAAGAAACAAAATGTGGAAGATGCAAAGGCTCCAATTAGATCTTCAGGGTTTTTTTTAGTAAAGACCCCTCCGAAAGAAACAGACCAAAACTTGAAAATACAAAAACCAGAATTATTTTTTTTGAAATGTGGAACGTGTGTACTCCTCTTGTGAGTTTGCACAAAAGCCGGACTGAAATATTTATCCTTCTCATTCATTGTTTCTCGGATGTGGCAACTTTAAGACAGGTGAACTTCAACTCCCAGAATTCCCCAGCTATGCTGGCTGCGAAATTCTGGGAGTTTAAGTCCATACTCTTGAAGCTGCCAAGTTTGAGAACAACTATTCTAATTAAAATGAGTGAGAAATAAAAGGAAATTAACAGTGTGCTTGGAAGATGTGCATTCCGCAATTACAAAAAAAAAATGTAGAAAAGCATTGCAACTCAACAACAACAATACACACATACACATTTTGCATCAAGGCCACTGGCCACAAGAAGCACAACGCTGACAACTGAAAGGAAGAAATTGTATGTGTAAGATCTCAAAAGTATGGAATAGGAAACAAGGCGTAGTAATAATAATTTATGTTAAACTCTGGTGTCCCGAGTCATACATTGATGGGGTTTTTTTTTTCAATAAATATCATCCCTGACCCACAAAGGGGGAAAGAAATCTTCAATCAGGGCAATTGACAGAAATGAATATTTCTAGCTCAGGATAGAACTGTAGAGCCTTTGATGCTCTCTGAGATTGGTGGTTTTCTTGCAGACGTTTCACAACCCAACTAGGTCACATCATCAGTGCGGTCAGTTGCTTTCCTTAAAATGCCTCTTCCTGGCTCCAGCATCCACTTTGCAGTCTGCTAGGATTGTAGGAACCAGTTTCCAACTGGTGTGACTGCCCTCTAGGCTGAAATGAAAAATAGCTGCCATTTCACTGCCCAAAATACAACCAATTTATATTTTGTTTAAGGGATGCCATTCATTAAATACAATTTATCAAGTCAGTTTTTTCTTCTTTCTAACCTTCCACACCCTGAATCCCAAAGCTGCATTCAAGGGATGGTGTTTTGCAGACAATGTTGTTTTTGGAAACCACTTGAACCCGGTGCCGAGTCCACCAAGGGCCATGTGTGACTGTACTGGATTCATGCATGATGATCTGAGCCGCCAAGATCTGAGCTTCTGCAGTTTATTTTCAGACACGTTCCGTTTATTTTCTGCATTTCCAAATCCAGGAGGCTCAGGAAGGTGAAGCTAAAACACAAAGCATCCGACAAATATTTAATGTATGCATTAATTATTGCATGGATAGTTCTCAAGATACGGCCACCAATTGAGCCCCAAATTGCCGTTGCCAAATGAGACAGTCGTTCAGTGAATTTTCACCCTATTGTACAACTTTTCTCACCAGAGTCGTTCAGTGAATCCCTGCAGTTCTTAAGTGAATCACATGGTTGTTAAGTGAATCTGGCTTTCCCCCATTGATTTTGCTTGTCAGGAGGTCACAAAAAGAGATTGCATGACTCCCAGGAACACTGCAACCGTCGTAAATACGAACCAGTTGGCAAGCATCCAAATTTTGATCCTGCGACCCACGGGGATGTTGCAAATGGACGTAAGTGTGAAAAATGGTCCTGCAAGTCGCTTTTTCCAGTGCCATTGTAACTTTGAATAGTCACTAAATAAGTCAAGGACTCCCTGTAGACGCTAAAACCTCAACGCACAATTCCTTGGAATCGGGAGACAGATCCAGAGGAAAAAAAAGGAGGGCAGGATTGAAGGGAATTCCCAACTCTGCTTCCAAGTTCGGTTTTCAAACTTAAGTGCATAAATAGCATTCTACTGAGTCAAAATCCTTTTCCGGTGGGATGCTGGATCTACCCTGGGAAGGTATCCCAGGATGCATAGAGGACGGAGAACGGTTGTGCAAGGGAGCTGCATATTTTTGGATCTTAGAAGCTGCCCCCCAAATGCCTTCTCAAGGGCTCCCCCATAGCTCAAGTCTGCAGCTTTTGAATGGCTGCGATTTCTTCTTAGCTGGGTAGTCGTCCCCTTTAGATCCTGTGTAGTTGATCCCAACTTCCACAAAAGGGTTTTAAAATCCACAAATCTCCCAGCTCACATGGGGTCGGACACTCGTAAAGCCCCCTGGCTAGGGGTGGGATTTTACCAGTTCGCACCTATTCGCTAGAACTGGTTGTTAACATTCTAAGCAGTTTGGAGAACCAGTTGTTGGAAGAAATTACTGGGCTAATCCTGTAAGGAAGGCAGGAAGGAAACATTCTGGTGTTGCTTACAGAAACTGCCTCTCCGTTAACCCTTATTACATTCTTGGCGGGACAAGACTTCCTGTCTCAGGAACGTCTCTGGAGTTTTTTCCCCCTCCTTTGCTGGTACTTTGCATGTGTGGAGTGACCATTAAAAGTTACAATGGCACTGAAAAAAGTGACTTACAACCATTTTTCACACTTACGACTGTTGCAGCATCCCCACAGTCATGAGAGGCCAGGCGAGGAGATGCGTGCCTCGGTGTGAGTGATATTGAGTTAGCCATGCCCACCAACTAAGTCACGCCCACAGAACCGGTTGTGAAAATATTTGAATCCCACTCCTGCCCCGGCCATCACTCTGGAGTCTTTCCATACATTGATGCCCAAGTCTTCAGTCAATCCACAGAACAACGGATGGAAACTAATCAAGGAGAGACCCAGCGTAGAACTAAGGAGAAATTTCTTGACGGTGAGAACAATTAACCCATAGAACAACTTGCCACCAGAAGTCGTGGGTGCTCCAACACTGAGTTTTTAAGAAAAGACTGAACAGCCATTTGTCTGAAATGCCATACGGTATCCTGCTTAAGCAGGGGGTTGGACTGGAAGACCTCCAAGGTCCCTTCCGACTCTGTTTATTCCACCATAAAATGAGTCACGGCAGGTCCTTACCTGTACATTTATTAAATTAAAAATGGTGCCGTTGGCACACTTGTCATTTACCAGAATGCCAATTCTTAGTTTATTCCTGCAGTAAAAGCACTATATTTCTTTTTTTTTAAAGTCTGCACCTACAAAGGGAGTGATTGGGAAATTCTCTGCCCCTTTTGATTACAAATCTTAGCTTGGGATTTTCCTTCCAAGGGTGAACTTTCCCGTGGTTGATAAAAGCAGGCCTCACGATTCCTGCTTCGAATGTTTCTGCTTGGTCCCTCTTCTGCACCAAATGGGGGGAATCCGGAAATC
This sequence comes from Laticauda laticaudata, assembly GCA_004320025.1. Classification (NCBI taxonomy): domain Eukaryota; kingdom Metazoa; phylum Chordata; class Lepidosauria; order Squamata; family Elapidae; genus Laticauda; species Laticauda laticaudata. The sequence continues at coordinate 23,791 of BHFT01018634.1, read as the reverse complement.
TCCTGAGTCCATTGGTCCAATCCATCCCCATCTCCAACAGATGGAGAGTTATTGCAGCCAAAACCAACAGAAGAGAGGGAAGGATGGCCAGGAAAGTATTTACACCGTAGCGTCCGTTTTCTCCACGAGAACGACCCTTCTCAAGGATTGGCATGGCCTCCAGTGCTGGTGCTACAGCTCAACGTGGGCCCTTTCCTTCCACTGGTTGGGGTGCCAAGAGCAGAAGAAGCGGGGGCTGATGCCAATGGAGAAGAACCCCATCTTCTTCTGGAGGACTCCCGCTACGTCCGTCATCACGAATCGTGCTTCCACTTGGAGCTGACCTTGTCCAGCAAGTGCCGCGTGCTTTCCCGAAACTTCCGCTGGGTGAAGTAGAAGAGAATGGGATCTAGGACGCTGTTCATGCTGGCGAAGGGCCGGGTGCACTTGTAGGTGATGGCAAAGGCCTGGCGGGTGAGGCAGTGCACCTCCGGGAAGGAGCGGATGATCAGGTAGATGGTCTTGGTCAGGTGGAAGGGGAAGAAGCTGATGGCGAAGACGAGGACCACGATGATAATCATCCGAATGGCCTTGTCTTTCTTCTTGCGGACGGCCAGCCCAATCATCTCGTCCTTCTGGCACAGGATCTTGGTCATGCTACAGTAACACCCCAAGATGGAGAGGAAAGGGATCAGGAAGCCCGTCACCGTCAGGGCGATGCCATAAGGGAAGTAGCCGGCCGAGTTTTCCGGTGTGCTCAAGTCGTAGCACACAGTCCGGTTCCTCTGGGTGCCCGTGGAGGCATAGAGGAAAGTCGGCACGCATTGCGCCGTCACCACGACCCAAACCAGGGCGCACACCCCCCAGGTGAAGCGCTTGCCCCTTTTCTTGTGCCAGGTGGAGAGCGGGTGGCAGATGCCCAAGTAACGCTGGACGCTGATGCAGGTGAGGAAGAGGATGCTGCCGTGGAGGTTGGTGTAGAACTGGAAGCGGACGAAGCGGCAGGTAAAATCGCCGAAGGGCCAGTAATCCTTCTTGGAATAGTTGTAGATCAGCAGCGGGAGAGAGCAGACGTAAAGAAGGTCGGCCACCGCCAGGTTCAGCATATAGATCATGGTTCGAGTCAGGACTTTCCGGGACACCCAGATCTGGACAATGACCACAAAGTTCAAAGGGAACCCCAGCACCAGGACAACGGAGTACACCACTGGCAGCAGGATCTGCTTGAACTCTTCATGGTAGGTGCAGGAATCCTTGACGGCAGCCAGCGACGTGTGGTTGTCCATCCCAGGACCTCAGGAGGTGTCTGGCTCCACCACGAGTCACTGACGCAATGCAGGGAACCTGGAGTTAAGGACAAAGGGTGGTTAGATGTGTTTTCTCCCTTGGCTTGCTTTCCTTTTTAAAAAAAAATAGTTTGTAATGGAAAATGTAAAAAATGCAAAAGAAAATTGGAGGAAAAGGAGGGAGGGGAAAAGTGTAGGGCAAAAGGAAAAGAAAGAAAAAGCATTGGCTTCCAACTTCCCTTTGGCGCAGTAGAGTAAGATAAGAGCATCAAATCTCAAGTTTTAACTTTTACAGAATAATTAGAATAGAATGGAATGGAATAAGAATAGAATGAGAATAGAACAGAATAGAATAGAATAGCATAGCATAGAATAGAATAGGAGATAGAATAGAATAGAATAGAATAGGGTTAGAATGGAATAGAATAGAATAGAGTAGGAGAAAGAACAGAATAGAGAAGAAAAGAATAGAGTTAGAATAGAATAGAATAGAATAGAATAGAATAGAATAGAATAGAATAGAATAACCCTTGGTTGAGAGCCTGGTTAGCTAAACTTGGCAACTTTAAAACTTGTGGACTTCAACTCCCAGAATTCTCAGGCAGCCCAAAGCTGGAGAAACTGTGGCTTGTTATGATCTCGGTTGGCCAGGAGATGGCAGTTTCGCCCCAGTCAGGAGAAAGAGAGGGGGAGGGAGGGAAAAGAAAGGAAGGAAGGGAGGAGAGGAAATAAAGAAGGGAGGGGAAAGGGAAGGAGGAAAGAGTGGAAGAAGGGAAATAAGCAAATAGAAGAAGAGAGGGACGGAGGAGTGACGGGAACAAGGAAGAAAGCAAAGATGGGAACAGATGAGGGAAGGAGGGAGGGAGGGAAAGGAAAGGAAAGTGCAAATGCAAGGAAGGAAGGAAGGAAGTTAAAATCTGAGTGAAAGAGGAAAATAAGGAAGGCTGGAGAGACACACACACACATATACACATAAATACATACATACATATATACATACATACATATAAAATACAGAACAAAAAAATGCAAAGTAAAATGAACCAAATTTCTGTTTAGCGTCCAAACAATTCGTTGCCAGGCAATAGGAACATTTAAATAATATAAGGCGTCTTCTCAAGTTCACTGTTTGACAATGCAAAATATGAAATCTTTGTTTTATTCTATTATTCTCTAGGGAACGGGGAGGAGTTATTGTTTACAAAGAGATCAGATTAGTCCTTTCAATGTGAAAAATTATGGGCAAGTTTCAACATACCCGCACCATGAAAAATGGAAATTTAAGACCATAGTAACAAGCAAACAGAGAGAGGGAACAAGCAGAGAGAGTGACAGACAGATCAAGAGATTTATGAACTGTCAGAAGTTCCCTATGTATTCCCTAGAACAGGAGTGGGAAATTATGGCTCTTTTATGACTTGTGGACTTCATCTCCCAGAATCCCTGAGCCAGCATGAGGAATTATAGCCCTTTTCATGATTCCTGGACTTCAACTCCCAGAATTCCTCAGCCTGAGCATGGCTGGCTCAAGATTTTTGTTTTTATTTGTTTTGTTTGTATTTATTTTGATTTGTTGATTGCTTACAAGATAATAGGTATAAGTATATACATAGTTATGAATACATGCAGTAGATACTTTTAAGAAAAATAAAAGAAACAATAGGATAGGGACGGTAGGCACGATTGGTGCGCTTATGCACACCCCCGACAGACCCCTTAGGAAAGGAGTGAGGTCCATAGTAGACAGTCTAAGGTTAAAGTTTTTGGGGTTTGGGGGAGAAACCACAGAGTCAGGGAGAGTCTTCCAGACATTGACCGCTCTGTGGCTGAAGTTGTATTTCCTGCAATCAAGTTTGGTGCGGTTAACCCTGAGTTTGTATCTATTGTTTGCTCTTGTGTTGTTATGGTTGAAGCTGAAGATATTCATTGACAGGTAGGACATTGCAATGTATGATTTTATATACTAAGATCAGACCGAAGACGGCGTAATTCAAGGTTTTCTAGGTCTAGAATTTCGAGTCTGGTGGCATCAGGTTTTCTGCAACGAGTAGAGGAGTGGAGAACTCTTCTTGGGAAATATTTCTGGACTTTCTCAACTGTGTTAATATCAGATACTTAATGTGAATTCTGGGGGTTGAAGTCCACAAGTCATTAAAGGGCCACAGTTCCCCTAGAGCAAAACAGATTGCAAAACTTTTAAGGGCGACTTTCTGTCAGTTCCATAAATCACCTCTTTTATAGGCTTCTGCCTATAAAATGCCATCGAGAAAGAATACATCTTTTCCCTCTGGGCAATGATGAAAAAGGGTGTATTTGAAGGAACTCATAAAAACAGAGCTGCCATTCCAAAGATTTGAGGCTCAAGACACAAGAATGTGTATTTCTCAAGAATTCAGCTTCTTTTATTTATTTATTTTTTGTTTTATTTGTTATCGCCCTTCATTGTTTAATTTTAAAAAACTCATGGCGTTGAACATACACAATACTCCTCCCTCCCAATTTCCACACAACAACCCTTTGAGGTAGGTTGGGCAGAAGAGGTACTGGCCCAGAGTCACTCAGCTGGTTTTCGTGCTTAAGGCAAGACTAGAACTCACCATCGCCTAGTGATTGGCCCAAAGTCACCCAGCTGGCTTTCATGCTGACAGTGGGACTAGAACTCACCATCTCCTTGACTTACAACAGTTCCTAGTGACTTAACGACCAGAATAGTGACAGTTTAAAGTTACAACAGTGTTGAAAAAAGTGATGTATGATCCATCTCACTTCACAACAAAAATTGGGGGCTCCCTTGTAGCCGTAAGTCAAGGACTGCCTGGCTATCCTCTCACACATGCAACCCAACTTCCTTTGCCCGATTCTTGCCTAAATCCATTTTTGCGGGTTCCAACAATCTACTTCCATTCAAACAAACAGAACAAGCTGTATTTGCACAGGGTGCCAAGCACAACCCACAAACCTGCAAACATGACACCCTAAACAAGAAGCAAAGCTGGAAAATGTAAACATGCAGCTGTTGGTTTGGTTTTTTAGTTTAGTTTACTTTATTGTCATGGCGCATCGTATAACGAAATTAAATACCATCTTCATTGTACAATTTATGACTATGAAAATAAACACAAACACGGATCCCTCACACTCCACACCCCTGATATTACATTTTACAGTAGAATGCAATCGAGTTCCTGCCCTGGGATAGAAGCTGTTTTTCAGCCTATTTGTCCTTGTTTTATTAGTCTCCTGTACCGTCTGCCAGATGGTAATAGTTGAAAAAAAGAAGAAAATAAGGGTGCCCAGGATGAGATGGACCTTTTTTTCCTTCACTTTTGTGCAAAGTCAGAGAGTCCAGAACAGGTGAGGAATGCTACCGGTTCGCCCCGGTTCAAGTGAACTGATTGCTAATTTTACGGCTGGTTCAGCGAACTGGCAAATCCCACCCCTGGCTGGCCCCGCGCACCCTGCCCCTCCCCTATCAGGATTCCCCACACAGCCCATTGTGAATGGCGGATAAGTGCGCAGAGGCTTGGGGAGGGCGAAAAACGGGCCTCCTGGAGGCTCCAGAAGGCCAGAAACAGGCCCATTTCTGGCCTCCAGGGAGCCTCCGGAGCCTGGAGGAGGCTGTTTTCGCCTGCCCGGAGTATCGAGGAAAGCCTCCGGAGCCCAGGGAGGGTGAAAACGGCCCCCCCCCACCGTGATTCCCCGCCCCACCGTGAATGCACGAGGCGACAGAGGCCATGCCCCCCCCATGCTCACACCCACCCACGCCATCCGCGGTAGAGAACCTGTTGCTAAAATTTTTGAAACCACCCGCCCCGGATCCAGAAAATAAACAGAATTGAAGATGTCACACTTACTTTACTTTACTTTACTTTACTTTACTTTACTTTACTTTACTTTAACTTGTCATTGCACTTCGTACAATGAAATAAATGCCATCTTCAGTCACATCATAACATGAAAGTAACACAAACTCACATCCTTCACACTCCACAGACTGAATGGAAAACCCTAATATTGCATTAAATTGCGCTATACAGTAGAATTCAACAAGCTCCTGCGCCTGGGTAGAAAGCTGTTTTCCAGCCTATTTGCCCTTGCTTTTATTATTCTCCTGTACGTCTGCCAGATGGTAATCGTTTCCCCCCCAAAAAAAGGGTTCCCAGGATGAGATGCATCTTTGAGAATGTTTGAACTTTCTTAAGGCAGCAGGAGCTATAAAGCTTTTCCAAAGAGGGGAGAAGACAACCCAGGATCCTCTGGGCAATGACGTTCATCCCTCTGGAGTGCTGTCCTATCTGCCCCTGTGCAATTTGCAAACCCTATACAGGTGCAGTAAGTTAAAATACTCTCTTAGGTGCAGCGTCGTAGAAGGTCACCAGCAGTTTTCCATTCAGTTGTTGTTTTTTGTCTCAGGTCTCAGGCAGCATAATCTCTGCTGGGCCCTTTTGACCAGGGCTGCAACTGTGAGCACCCCCAGGTCAGATCCTCTTTTTATTGATAACACCAGAAACTTAAAACTGGCCACTTGCTCCACTCGGTCTCCCTTGATAAGCAAAGGCTGGACGTCTGACCTGTTCCTTCTATATTGTCCCCAATCAGCTCCTTGGTCTTACTGGTGTTGAGGACCAAGTTATTGTCTCCACACCACAAAAGCAACCCTTGGTCCACCTCATCTTCCCCTGGAGATGAGCCCCACTGCAGCTCCAGAAATGCTTAGGAACCAGGAAAATATATTCCAAGGACAGAGGGATTTGAATTCCTGCGTGGGTTGCAGGACGATGGGATTTGAAGATCGGGCCCTTTGGGTTGCAGCATTGCTCAGCTGAAAGCCCTGGTGTGTTTGTGGATTGGCAGTGTCCCTTTCATGCTCTCCTCCAGCCTTGTGGGTCAACCTTGTGTGTCTCACACACACACATTGTTGCGTGAGATGGTCTGGCCACAGTCTCATGATCAAGGTGAAGGCCGGGCCAAGTCCATCAAACAATGCGCGGAGTTCAGAAAACCGCAGGGAAACTTTCCCAGTTCCAACAATCTTGCAATTGGTTTAACAAAGGCTGCCACCCACAAGCAAATATACACAGTCAGACACCCATTGTGAACGTTTAGGGGAGGGGGGATGAAATCCAACAACACGGAATTGAATATTTGCAGGTTAGGGTTGAACTTTATGGTCTCTGAGCTTGGTAGCTTTCTTGCAGATGTTTCATGAGCCAACTAGGGAGTGGGGTTTGCGGAGTGGAGGATAAAGAGAATGGGAAGGGGAGGCGGAAGAGGAAGAGGAAGAGGAGGACTGTGGGGTCCTTGGTGCTCTCTGAGCTGGGTTGTTTTCTTGCAGACGTTTCATGACCCAACTAGGGAACATCATCAGTGCTGATAGGGAGTGGAGAGTGGGATTTGTGGAGAGGAGGAGGAGGAAGAGGACGACTGTGCGGTCTTTGGTGCTCTCTGAGCTTCGTGGTTTTCTTACAGAGGAGGAAGAGGAAGGGTTCTCCTGCTTGAGCAGGGGGTTTGACTAGATGACCTCCAAGGTCCCTTCCAACCCTATTATTCTGGTAGGAGGAGGAAGAGGAGGAGGAGAAGGAGGACTGTGGGCTCCTTGGTGCTCTCTGAGCTGGGTTGTTTCCTTGCAGATGTTTCATGACCCAACTAGGGAACATCTTCAGTGCTAGAAGGGAGTGGGGTTTTGCTCTCTTCAAGCAATCTACTTGCATATAAACAAAGAGCAAACCCTCCAGTCAGTTGTTTCAGTTGTTGCGTTACTAACATGGTTGTTTACTGAATCTAGCTTTCCACAAGGACTTTGCTTGTCAGAAGGTCGCAAAAGGGAATCACGTAACCCCGGGAACACTGCGACCATCATAAATATGAGTCAGTTGCCTTGCGACTGAATTTTGATCACGTGACCACAGGAGATACTGCAACGGTCCGTAAGTGTGAAAAACGGCCCTAAGTTGCTTTTTATTGTAGTGCTGTCCTAACTTGGAACGGTCACTAAACGGAACAGTTGTAACTCAAGGACTACTTACCCAGTTCTTTGTGGAAACAAGCCAATGTTTGTTTGTTTTGGGTGTCAAACTCAGCTGGCAGAGGCGGCCTGGACATCCACAATGGAAAAAGGCTGGGAGTAAATATATTGTCACAACAATCGTCTACAAAACAGCCGGTAAATCAATAGTCCACTTTCCATAGCAGCAACATCAATAGTTTTTTTAAGCTCTGATGAGCAAATCTTTCCCGTTCTTTTTCGGGGGTTTTTTCCAGGGTTGCATTGAGTCCAGGGATGGTGGCTCTCCTACAAAGAAAGCATTGAACCCCTGAGACCTTTTGCAACAACCCATTTCAGTTACCGCTTGAAAATGGTCATAGCCAGCAGTTTTGCACCCAGAATCTTTTATCTAGGGGACCGGAGGCTAAAATATATAAAGAACAGTTGCTGGAATTGGGTATTCCTAGTTTAAGGAAAAGGATGACTAGGGTAGCAGGGTTCCAAAATATCAGGGGTGCCACCAACCTACAACCTACACACCTACAACCTACCACCCTGCACCCCTAAACCTACCACCCTACCACCTACACACCTAAAACCTAGAGCCCGCCAACCTACAAACCTTCAACCTACACACTTATAATCTGAAAGCCTACAACCTACACCCTTACAACCTACACCCCTACAACCTACGACCCTACAACCTATACACCTACAAACCTGCAAACTGAAAACCTACCACCCTACAACCTTACCATCCTACAACCTACACACCTACAACCTTCAAATCTAAACCCTAAACACTTACAACCTATACACCTACCACCTACACACCTACAATCTACACATTTACAACCTATACACTTACATCCTACACACCTTCAACCTACAAAGCCAGACAAGGAATAATGGAAGGAAACTGATCAAGGAGAGATTCAACCTGGAAATAAGGAGAAACTTTCTGACAGTGTGTAGGAGCTTCATCCCTGGAGGCTTTCAATAAGAGACTGGACTGCCCTCTGTCAGCAATGGTGTAAGGGTCTCCTGCTTAGGGGTGGCGTTGGACTAAATGACCTATAAGGTCCCTTCCAACTCTGGTTATCTGTTATCTGCTATTTGCACACCAGATGCAAAGAGGTTGAGATCAATGGTGGGTACTGTGTAAATAAATCAGTGGGGTCAGTTGTGGGTCTGCGTAAAGAGATCAATTGTCGGGCTGGGTAAACAGATTGGAAGTTCTGACAACTGTGGAGGAAGAGACTGGGTGCAGAAGATATATATATGTGTGTGTGTGTGCATTTAAATATCTACGATTATGGAGATGCATGCAAATTTTAATCACAATCCAGAGTTTACACTCAAATGTATATGATTGTGCAAATGCATGCAAATTTTATTCGCAATCTATCAGTCCTCCAGAGTTTACACTCAAACATCTATGGTGAGCAGGGGATAAGACTAGAAGACCTCCAAGGTTCCTTCTAACTCTCCTAATGATGCCTTTGGCGCTGATCTGCTGCTTATGGATTAGGAAGATTTGAAAGTTTTATTGGAAAGCTCAGCTGAGAAACAGGGCTGCTGGGAAGTTACAGATCTCTCCTTAGAGCAGGTACCTGTGAGCGGAAGGTTGTGTAAAAATCCACAAAATGCACTGTGATCAAAGCCTCACTTTTTTGTTCGTAGTGCATGCACACACATTTACACAGAACTTCTCTTTGAAGGATGGATGCCCCTGGAAATATATCCTTAATTTCTGGTTTTGTACAAGAAACTAGCTAGGGAGATGAAGTCTATTGTCTTAAAGTCGCCAAAATTTGAGAAAATCAGATTTAAATGTTTTATTTCTTTTTTTTTATACCCTCCCAGACCAAAAGTGAGGATTGCAGCCACAATCCCACATCTTCCTATTCCTAGAACTGAAAGAAAAACACAAGTTGTGTCACACCACACAAAGATCTTCTCCCCAAAGCCCTGTGTGCGTTCCACAAACATAACGACCAAAGAAAACTTCTCTAAACTTACTGTCCTCGGTATACTTCCCATCTGTGGGTTAAAAAAAAAATAGATTTCATCCTCCATTTATGACGGGCTGTTTCGCGACCATTCAAACTTACAACAGATCCCACGAAAGGTACTTAGAACCAGATTCTGAAGATCCAATACTTTCAGGATCCTGCAATCTTATGACCACAAGGTTTTTTTTGCAGAGCAAAAAATATATATTTAACTTCTGTTTTCTGGCAAAAACTGCCTGGAGTAAAGAATGCATTCACTTAAAGACTGCATGGTTCGCTTAATGACCACCGCGATGAAGAGGTTGTAAAACTGTGTTGGATCACATGAGGACTTCCTTTACGACTGTCTTAACTTACAATTCTAATTCTTATCAAGTGATAGGTTAGATTAGGCGTCCCCAAACTTGGTGACTTTAAGACTGGCTGAGTAATTCTGGGAGTTGAAGTCCACAAGTCTTAAAGTTGCCAAGTTTGGAGGCTTCTGGATTAGAATAACAGAATTGGAAGGGACATTGGAGGTCATCTAGTTCAACCCACAGCTTTTTACACAACAGGGTGGGAAATGTTGGTAGGAAGAGGTAGGAAGTGACAGCAATTTTCAATTCAGAATAGAGCTGGAAGGGATCTTGGAGGTCCTCTAGTCTAACCCCCTGGTCAGGCAGGAAATGCTACACCATTTCAGACAAATGATTGTTCAATCTCTTCTTGGAAACCTCCAGTTTTTTTTTCTTTAACAGCCAGGCCTGATTATAGTCATACGTTGAGGACTACCTTGTTAGCTTTGGGCTTAATGGGAGCTAAAGAAATAAAACATTTGGTTAGAATTAACCCTGATTAAACTAATTTATTCTCTGTAGACGTGGCTAGCACAGACATTGGAGTTTTTTTCCCCCCTTGTTTTTCCATTTTTGGGATCAGCTGGTCAATGTTTAGGGTTCCCCACCCTCTTTAAACTCCTTTCTATCCTTTTTCTTCATAATAAAACTACGCCAAGCCGACCTTATCTTAGTGTCTGAAGGCATCTGGCCAGTGAAACCAGTTAGGGGAGCCTGAAAGAAACTTGTATAAAGTTCACATTTGTTTTTCATCCTGGCATAGGGAAAACCAGATGTTCCCACATGTCAGATGCTAAGAAATGGAGACAAGGACAAAATTTTCCATGTATAGAATAGAACAGTGGTGGCTTACCTTTTTGGGCTCCTCTGCCAAAAATTGTGCATGCACTTGCAGGCTCGCACTTGCGTGCCAGCACCCAGAAGGCAATGCACGCCCCCAGCATGCCCTACGCATGTGCATGTAATCCCCACACACATATCCCCGCTGCCCCCTTATCGGCGCTGCGCTTCATAGCTAATTTTTGGCCGGTTTGAGGCCTTTTTGGGTCTCCCAAAGGCTTGAGGAAAGCATCTGCAGGCTTCTGCAGGCTTTGTAGGCCGAAAACTAGGCCCATTTTGTTACTTCCTGATTTTCCAAAAATACCAGAAGTGACGAAACAGAGCTAGTTTTCAGCCTGCAAAGCCTGCAGAAGCCTTCCTCAAGCCTTTGGAAGGCCGAAAAAGGCCTCAAATTGGCCGAAAATCATCTGTGAGGCAATGGTGGCTTACCTTTTAGGGCTTTTGTGCCAAAAATTGTGCTCGCGCTCATGTGCCAGCACCAAGAAGGCAATGCATGTGCCCTCCACACACTGCCTGAGCATGCGCACGTGATTTCCCCCCCGCTGCCCCCTTACCTGCACTGTGCATCCTAGTTGATTTTTGGCCTGTTTGAGGACTTTTTCGGCCTGCCAAAGGCTTAAGGAAAGCCTCTGCAGGCTTTGCAGGCTGAAAAATGGTCCCGTTTCATTACTTCCGGTATTTAAATATAGGAAGGGATGAAATGGGCCTATTTTTTGGCCTGCAAAGCCTGCAGAGGCTTCCCTCAAGCCTCTGACAGGCTAAAAAAGGCTAGAAAATCATCTGGGAGGTACGCACATGCGCAGTAAGGTAAGTTTGCCTGGGGTTCATGTGCCCACAAAATGGCTCTATGTGCCACCTGTGGCACGCGTGCCATAGGTTTGCCATCACGAGTTTAGGGTCTCCTGCCCAGTCGGGGGGTTGGATTAGATGACCTACAAGGTCCCTGTAATTTGTAATCTCTTCTTAAAAACTTCCAGTGTTGAAGCATTCACAAACTTCCGGAATTCATCGGTTTTGCAACATCAGCCTAGAAGCGGAGAAAGTGAGTTGGGCTAAAGTCCCGTTTGCAATTCACAACCGCTTAAATCAAAGCAAAGGAATGTTTTGCAACCAAATTCTTGTAGCAAGGAGGATTAAAAGATTTGCTGTTCACTCCTAAATTCTTCGCATCAAGGGCAAAATCTAGATAAAAGAAAGAATTAAAGGAAGCAAACACGGAGGATAAAACATAAGAAGAACAGTTGCAGGAACTGGGTATGTCTAGTCTAATGAAAAGAAAGACTAGGGAGACATGATATCAGTCTTCCAATATCTCAGGGGTTGCCCCAAAGAAGAGGGAGTCAAGCTATCCTCCAAAACAACTGAGGGCAGGACAAGAAGCAATGGGGGGGAAATTAAGCAAGGAGAGCAGCAACCTGGAATTAAGGAGAAATTTCCTGATACAATCAATTCAGACGTTGTGGGTGCTCCCATCACTGGAGGTTTTTATGAAGGGATTGGATAATTGTCTGAATTGATATAATTTTTCCTGCCTGAGCAGGGGGTTGAACTAGAAGACCTCCACATTTCCTTCCAAATGTGTTATTCTGTTATTCTATTATCCAAAGCATCAGAAGGCAGGAGGAGAAGTAATAGAGGGAAACTAACCAAGGAGAGAAGCAAGCTAGAAGTAAGGAGGGATTTCCTGATAGCGAGAACAATTAACCAGTGAAACTACTTGCCACCAGAAGTTATGAATCCCCCAACACTGGAATTTTCTAAGAAGAGATTGGACAGCCAGTTGTCTGAAATGCTATAAGGTTTCCTGCCTGAGCAGGGGGTTAAACTAGAAGACCTCCAAGGTCCCATCCAGCTTTATTCTGAATTGAAAATTTGCTGTCATGTTCCGACTTCCTACCTCTGGGAACGTATTTCCCACCCTGTTGTAAAAAGCTGTGTGCTTTCTCAAAGTCGAACCATTTTGGGAAAAAAAAAAAAAAAAANAAAAAAAAGAGAGAGAGAGAGAGAGAGAGAGAGAGAGAGAGAGAGAGAGAGAGAGAGAGAAGAAAAAAAAACCAGGCTAATGCAAGTTGGTGCATTTATCATTTCTGAACTTGCTGGCAACCTTCCACATCCACGCAGATAGCAAATATTAGAAACCTTTTAAGATTAAAAAAGGAAGAAGAGCATTTTAACAGTCATCGTTCAACACAACTGCGCTTTCTAGGTGCGTCTGAAGAGCAGGAAAGTGTGTTGCAACAACCGCTCAAAAGTGCACAAACCGAACGTGCAAATCTCGATTCTTTTGATCTTCAAATAAATATGGGAATTCACCAAATAAGGCGATTTACAGCTATGTATTCCAGGATCTTATCTAATGCTTCCTTCCACACAAAAACCTTCCTAGAAAGGCAGAAGGGAGTTACAAAAGAGGATGCCTGAAACATTTCTAAGCGTCTAAAGAATTGTGGAATTTAATTCCTTTTGCTCAAAAACATGGTTTCAGAGCCCACAAAATAAAAAGAGAGAGAGAGCCCAGGACCTGCCCAGAATGTCACTAACATTGGAGCACCAGGGATAGATTTTATTGTTCTAACATTGCCCACTGAAAATCGATGCTTCCAAAATTAATTATTGGATTCTCTCTTTTGCTTTTCCAAAAGGTCCTGATGTGGGCAGGAGGCTGCTTGGTAAAACGCAAAACTTCTCTGCTTGGAGTGAATAAATTCAAACAAATAAATAAATAAATGTAAAAAAAAAAAATCAAACTTTTTGGAAAGAGAGAATGAACAGATTGCAATGCCACTGAGCAACAAGCAGGAGCAAGAGGGAGGAGAAAGAAGGGAGGGAGGGATATTGGAGATCTTCTTGTCCAGCCGTCCAGCCCAAGCAGGAGACCATACACCATTTCTGACAAATGGCAGTCCAGTCTCTTCTTGAAAGCCTCCAGGGATGGAGCTCCCATTACTTCTGAATAACACAATAATAACAGACTAACATACTAGTTGGAAGGGACCTTGTAGGTCATCTAGTCCAATCCCCCCTGGCCAAGCAGGAGACCCTACACCATTTCTGACCGATTGGCAGTCCAGTCTCTTCTTGAAAGCTTCCAGGAATGAAGCTCCCACAACTTCCAAAAGCAAGTCGTTCCACTGCATATAGAATAATAGAATTGGAAGGGCCCTTGTAGGTCATCTAGTCCAACCCCCGCCCCCCCCAAGCAGGAGACCATACGCCATTTCTGACAAATGGCAGTCCAGTCTCTTCTTGAAAGCCTCCAGGGATGGAGCTCCTACTACTTTTGAATAACACAGTAATAACAGTCTCTTCTTGAAAGCTCCCAGTTCCGAAGGGAACTTCTGTTCCATGGGTTGATGATTCTTACTGTCAGGAAATTTCTCCTTATTTCCTTCCAGCTTTTAAAAACACACACAGCCCCCCTGTTACCACCCAGAGAGGAAAAAACCCCTTCCCTTCCCGAGCACTTTGCAAGCACTTAGCTGATTAATCAGCTTGCCAAGCTGCCCTGTCTCCATTTATGGCCCGCTGGCAGGTTGATTGATCGATTGATTGATGCTGCCAGCCTACCAGTCCTCCATTAAGGAAGACAAGAGAGACTAGAAAGGGGGAGTGGGAGGGTGGGGAGATGGAAGCCAGGTCTCATTTGCAGCTGAGTGGAGCATCAGTTGCAGAGAAAATAGAATCCTAGGGCTGGGAGGGACCCTAGAGGTCATCTAGTCCAACCCACTGCCCAAAGCAGGAGACCCTAGGCCAGTGATGGTGAACCTTTTGGGTACCAAGTGCCCAAACCGGAAGGCACGGGGCATTCATGTGCGTGCGCCGGAGTGCCAGAAAAGCGAAGACCAGCTGGCCAGTGTGCGCATGGCTGTTTTTTGACCATTTTGGGGGCGTTTTCAGGCCATTTGGGGCACGTTTTCAGCGGCACGCCAAAAACAGTCCTGAAAATGGCCCGAAATATGGCTGGAAATGATCTGGAAAACCCCCAAAATGGCTCAAAAAAACAGCCTGGGAAAAGCTCCCAAAATGGCCTGAAAAACTGGCTGAAAATGACCTGAAAATGCCTCCAAAAAGGCCCCAAAATGGCCTGGAAAAAGGCCTCACAATGGCCTGAAAACAGCCCCAAAACGGCCTGAAAACACCCCAGAAAATGGCTTATAAAACTGTCTGAAAACACCCCCAAAAGGGGCCCAAAAATTGGCCTGAAAAACTGCCTGAAAACAGCTCCAAAAAAGGTCTGAAAACTGCTTGGAAATAGCCTGAAAACGCCCTGAAAAAAGGCCCAAAATTGACCTGAAAAACTGCCTGAAAAGGGCCTGAAAACAGCTTTAAAAAAGGCCTAAAACTGCCCCAAAACAGGCCTGAAAAACAGCCTGAAAAACAGCCTGAAAATGGCCTGTTTTGGGGGCAATTTTTGGGGCCATTTTCCGGCCCTTTGGTGCCCACGAAGAGCAGCAGGCCAGAAACCAGAAGAGCAGCTGGCAATGGCGCCCACTGAGAGGGCTCAGCGTGCCATCTCTGACATATGTGCCATAGGTTCGCCATCATGGCCCGAGACCATTTATGTCTCTCCAATCTGTCTAGGGAGATTATGTTCCACCCTCCAGGTCATGGTTGTTACAAAGGTGCTTTTTTTCTTTGAAGACGTTTCGCTTCCCATCCGAGAAGCTTCTTCAGCTCTGACTGGGTGGTGGGGAAGGGAAGGATTGATATTCCTTGCAGACAGCTGGTCATTTGCATCCTTTTAGAGGGTCACTGAGGCCACTTGGAGGTTTACCTGCGTCCTCTCAGGGTCACCAAAGTAGTGCTCCTAGCTCCTGTAGTCTGCCATTTTTTCCCATCTGAAAATCCAGATCAACCTCCAAGTGCTTCACCAGTGCCACCACTTTTTGGCCTTCTCTGCCCTCTTTCCAGCATCTCAACGTCTTTTTTTTACACTGTGTTGACCAAAACTGAAGGTCATCTAGTCCAACCCCTTGCTCAGGTGGGAGACCCTACAGCAATGACGGCAAAACTTTTTGTTGGGATGGGCCAAAAGCTTGCATGCGTGCAGGAGCCCACAATGCAATGTGCCCGGCCTTCTCATGATGCACGCGTAACACCCCCTCCTTACCTGCACTGTGCATGCGCATGCCTCCCAGCTAATTTTCAGCCCGTTTGAGGTCTTTTTCTCCCAGAGGCTTGAGGGAAGCCTCTGCAGCCTTTGGAGGCCGAAAAACGGGGCCATTTTTCGGCCTCCAAATACCAGAAATGATGAAACGGGCCTGTTTTTCAGCCTCCAAATGCTGCAGAGGCTTCCCTCGAGCCTCTGGGAGGCTGAAAAAGGCCTCAAACTGGCTGAAAACTAGCTGGGTGGTGCACACATGCGCAGTGCAGGTAAGTTTGGCTGGGGCTCACATGCCCGCACAAATGGCTCTGCGTGCCACCTGTGGCACCTGTGCCATAAGATTTGGCATCATGGCCCTATACTATCCCAGACAAATGCCTGTCCAGCCATTTCTTAAAAGCCTCCACATTGATGGGGAGCAACCACGACTTCCCAAAGTTTTTAAAAATTTATTTCTGGCATTTGTTGCAAGTCTGACGTCGAGCCTTAATTGAACAAGCAGCTTCCAGCAGCTCCAGAGACCTCCAGCTTTGCAGCCAGAGCGTTGTTGGAAGGACTCCAGAGGTCATTTAGAGCAATCCTCTGCAAATGGCAGGAAAAAAATGGCGGATCTTTGATCCCCGCATTCAGCCCAAGCAAAGAACGCGCAGCAGACCATCACGAAAATAGCCAGCCCCTCAGATTAAATCAGATTAACGGAAGGGACCTTGTAGGTCATCTAGTCCAACCCCCTGCCAAAGCAGGAGACCCGACACCATTTCTGACACAGGGCAGTCCAGTCTCTTCTTGAAAGCCTTCAGGGATGAAGCTCCCACAACTTCAGAATAACAGAATCATAACAGATTAATAGAGTTGGAAGGGATCCTACAGGTCATCTAATCCAACCCCAAGCAGGAGACCCCACACCATTTCTGACAAATGGCAGTCCAGTCTCTTCTTGAAAGTCTCAAGTGATGAAGCTCCCACAACTTCCGAAGGCAACTTCTGTTCCATGGGTTAATTGTTCTCCCTGACAGAAAAATTATCCTTATTTCCAGGTTGAATCTCTCCTTGATCAGTTTACATCCATTATTCCTTGTCTGGCCTTCAGGTGTTTTCGAGAATATCTTGACTCCTTACTCTCTGTGGCAGCCCCTCAAATATTGGAAGACCTCTATCATGTCTCCCCTGGTCCTTCTCTTCCCTAGACTACCCAAGCCCAGTTCCTGCAACCCTTCTTCGTAAGTTTTCGTCTCCAGTCCCCTCATCATCCTGGTTGCTCTTCTCTGCACTCTTTCTCAAGTCTCAACAGGGTGTGAGAAAACAAGAAGGATTTGGCTTATTGCATCGAGGGCTGGAAGCCAGCCAGAGCTGAACTGGAACCAGTTTGATTAGAGGACTGGAGACTAAGACATATGAAGAATGGTTGCAGGAACTGGGCTTGGCTAGTCTCGTGATGAGAAGGACCAGGCGAGACATGATAGCAATGCCCCCATATTTGAGGGGCTGCCACAGAGAGGAGGAAGGGGTCAAGCTATTTTCCAAAGCCCCCCGAAGGCTAGACAAGGAATAATGGATGGAAACTGACCAAGAGAGATCCAACCTGGAAATAAGGAGAAACTTTTTGACAGGGAGAGCAATCAACCCATGGAACAGAAGTTGCCTTCAGACGTTGTGGGAGCCTCATCCCTGGAAGCTTTCAAGAAGAGATTGGACTGCCATTTGTCAGAAATGGTGTAGGGTCTCCCACTTGTGCGGGAGGTTGGACTAAATGACCTATAAGGTCCCTTCCAACTCTGATTATCTGTTATCTGGAGTGCATGTGATAACATGAAATATACTTTCATCTTAATACTGTACAGGTAGTCCTCGGATTATGACTGCAGTAAGAGATGGGGAATTTCTGTTGTTAAATCATTGCTGCATACCACAACTGAGCTTTCCAATAAAGCATTTAAATCCTCCTAATCCATAAACAGCAGGGAATCTATCAGGAGATCAGTGCCAAAGCCATCATTTTTATGGTTGGCTGGCACAATCGTAGACGTCTGAATGTCAACTCAGTTGATTAAAATGGGCATGCATTTGCATACGTGCCGGATGCAAAACTCTGCATTCTGCTCAAGGAACATTTTTAATCAGAATTTGATTCTTCTTCCACGCTGACATGATCTGGCCATGGATGGCTGAGTCACGTCTACCACAGTGCAAAAGCAATTTCAATTAGGGAGGGAAGGAAAGAAGGGAGGAAGGAAGGAAAAGATAGGGAGGAAGGATAGAAGGAAGGAAGGAAGGAAGGAAGGAAGGAAGGAAGGAGGGAGGAAGTAAAAAAGGAAGGAAGGTAAGAAGGAAGGAGGGAGGGAGAGAAGGAAAGAAGGAAGGGAGGGAGGAAGAAGAGGAAGAGAAGACAGGACAGAGGAAGGGAGGGAAGGAGGAGGGAAAGAAGAAAGGAAGAGGAGGTAAAGAAGGCAAAATGGAAGGAAGGAGAGAGGGAGAGAAGACAGGAAGGAAGGAAAAAAGGGGAGAGGGAGAAGAAGAGGAAGAGAAGACAGGACAGAGGGATGGAGGGAGGATGGAGAGAAGGAAGGAAAGAGAAGAAGGAAGAAAGAAGAAGAGAAGGCAGAATGGAAGGAGGGAGGGAGGAAGAAAGAAGAAGAGAAGTCAGGAAGGAAGGAAAGTAGGAGGGAGAGAGGGAGGGAGGCAAGGAAAGAAGGGAGGAAAGAAAGGAAAGAAGGAAGAGAGAGAAGGAAAGGAGGAAAGGAGGGAGGAAGAAGAGAAAGAGGACAGAGGAAGGAGGAGGGGAGGGAGAGAAGGGAGGAAAGAGGAGAGAAGGCCGGAAAGAAGAAGAGGGAGAAAAGACATAATGGAAGGGAGGGAGGAGGGAAGAGAGGAAAAGGAAAACAGGAGGAGGAGAAAATGAAGGAAGGAAGGTAGGTTGTAATGGCAGGAAAGGGAAGGAAAGCGAAAGACAAATATATACTGTGTATAAAATACATCTATATTTTAACGTCTAACCAACATCTTTTTTACAAATACCAATCCCAAATCTCACATCTTCCAGCCTAGGCCTCTGTGTTTGATTTTTGTGAAATTAAGCGCCATCAATTCTGTGTTTTCAGCCTGGTTCTCTGAAACAGTATTCGTTGTCAATTTCATGGCCCTTGTTGCTCCTGATTCCAGATTGCCAGGATATAAAACTGGTTCCTTCAAGTTTATTGTTATTATTATTATTTTGTTCAGAATTATTTTTTTCTTTTTCTTTTTCTTTTTGCAGAAAGAAAATGCTCCTGTCCCCTTTGTCCTTTCAGGTTTGCTGGAAAGCAGGTGGAAATTAAATGTGGCTGGAAGGCCAGAGGCTGTAATTAACATTCTTGAGGGTGTTAAAAGCAATGGCTTAATAAGGGGCCTTTTTCAATCCTAGCAAAAATCAAAACACTGGCACAAATTCTAGAGAGTAACCATTAGGGATAATTGCCTTCCCTTCTGTGTATAAACTGGGTTTCCAGCGTTCCTTTTAGAAACAGGCAATCAATCCAGGATGAATTATTGGAGTCACGGGATGACAAGTTAGCTGCTTTAATTGATTAAATTGGTGCAATTAATTAAAGAAGTCTTTAATTGCAATTCAGGTGCCTTTTCTCTCTACAGCTAATCCTTGTTTTACAAGCTTTCATTTAACGACCACTCAAAGTTAGAACTGTACTGAAAAATGTGACTTATGACCGTGTTTCACAGTTATGACCATTGCAGAATTCCCGTGTAGTCACATGATCCAAATTCAGCCCCTTTGGCCATTGACTCCTATTTACGATGGTCAGTGTCCCAGGGTCACATGATTCCCATTTTGTGACCTTCTGGCAAGGCAAGCCAAGTCAATGGGGAAGCCAGATTCACTTAATGACAGTATGACTAACTTAACAACTGCAGTGATTCATTTAACAATGGTAGTGAGGGAGGTTGTAAAACGGAGCAAAAAAGTCACTTAATAACTCTCTTGCGTAGCCATGGAAATGTGAGGCTCACTTGTGGTCGTAAGTCGAGGAGTACCATAAATCTTGCAACTTTTAAGAGGTGTGGACTTCCACTCCCAGAATTCTCCAGACACCCATACTGGCTGGGGAATTCTGGGAATGGAAGTCCATGCCTCTTAAAAGTTGCAAAGGTTGTTAAACATTGAATTAACCAATGGTCGTTTCCCCAACATCCTTAGGTATAAGAAAAAACCTAAATTATGTCCAGCTTAATGCCTGTTAAATGGCTAGTAGGAATGTGTATTGTCACTGGGGTGCAAGGGATGAGTTATTATTTTATTATCTTTCTTTTTCATTATTTTGATTTCTTTTATATTGTTTTTATGTCCTTGTAAGGCACCTTGCGATGAGGCAGGAATAGAATAGAACAGAATAGAATAGAATAGAATAGAATAGAATAGAATAGAATAGAAAATATGTAATTAGAATAGAATAGATCAAGAAATCAAAATAGAATAGAAAAGAATAGAAAGTAAAGAATGGAATAGAATAGAATAGAATAGAGAATAGAATAGAATAGAATAGAGAATAGAATAGAATAGAATAGAATAGAATAGAATAGAATAGGACAGGACAGGATAGGACAGGACAGAAAGGATGGAGAAGAGAAAAAGGATGGAATGGAATAAAATAGAATAGAATAAGAGAGAATAGAATAGAATAGAATAGAATAGAATAGAATAAAAAAGAGAATAGAATAGGACAGGACAGGACAGAATAGAAAGGATGGAGAAGAGAAAAAGGATAGAATGGATTGGAATGAAATAAAATAGAACAGGATAGGATAGAATAAGAGAATAGAATGGAATGGAAGAGAAGAGAAGAGAAGAGAAGAGAAGGGAAGGGAAGGGAAGGGAAGGGAAGGGAAGGGAAGGGAAGGGAAGGGAAGGGAAGAGAAGAGAAGGGAAAATGGAATAGAAAAGAATGGAGAAAAGAACCAAAACTTTCTTGCCACTTTAAGTGTACACTAATCAGCATACATTAAAATGAAATTTCATTGCATTCAGCTCTCAAAGCATCATCAAGAGCCATTAAGAGAGGCTCAGCCTATTCTCCAAAGCACCAGAGGGTAGGACAAGAAACAACGAATGGAAACTCATCAAGGAGAGAAGCAACCTAGAAATAAGGAGAAATTTCCTGACAGTGAGAACTATTAATCAGTGGAACTGCTTGCCTCCAGAAGTTGTGGATGCTCCAACACTGGGAGTTTTTCAGAAGAGATTGGATAACCATTTGTCTGAAATGGTGTCGGGTTTTCTGCCTAGGCAGGGGGGTTGGACTAGAAGACTTCCAAGGCCCCTTCCAACTCTTGTTATTTTGTATCTGTAGGATATTTTACAGCATGTTAACTCTATATAAGTTTTTACACAACAAATGGTCAGCTTCTTTCCCAAAGGAAAATAAAAAAGCTGATGCAATCCTAAATTGCATTAACAGAGGAATACAGTCAAGATCACGTGAGTTACTAATACCACTCTATAAAGCCTTAATAAGACCACACCTAGAGTCCTGCATCCAGTTTTGACCACTACATTATAAAAAAGAGGTTGAGACTCTAGAAAAAGGGCAGAGAAGAGCAATTATGATGAGGAGGGGACTGGGGGCTAAAACATGAAGAAGGGTTGCAGGAACTGGGCCTGGCTAGTCTAGGGAAGAGAAGGACCAGGTGAGACAGGAGAGCATCTTCCAACGTTTAAGGGGCTGCCCAGAGAGGAGGAAGGGGGTCCAGCTGTTTTCCAAAGCACCCAACGGCCAGACAAGGAATAATGGATAGAAACTGAACAAGGACAGATTTAACCTAGAAATGAGTAACTTTCTGACAGTGAGAACAATCAACCGATGGAACAGAAGTTGCCCTTGGAAGTTGTGGAAACACCATCACTTGAGACCTTCAAGAAGAGATTGGACTCCCATCTGTCAGAAATGGTGTAGGTTCTCCTGCTTGGGCAGGGGGTTGGACTAGATGACCTACAAGGTCCCTTCTAACTGTAGTATTCTATATTCAATGGAACAGAAGTTGCTTTCAGAAGCTGTGGAAGCTTCATCCCTGGAAGCTTCCAAGAAGAGACTCGATTGCCATTTGTCGGAAATGGTGTAGGGTCTCCCACTTGGGCAGGGGGTTGGACTAGATGACCTACAAGGTCCCTTCCAACTCTGATTATCTGTTTATCTTTTATAAAAGTTGTGTTTATAAAAGGTCTTCCCTTCTGAATCACCCCACTTCTGCGATTCCCCAGGCTAGCGCTCTTCACAAATGAGGAACTACACTCTCCATCAGCCACTACCGCCCCCATCGTTGCCGGGGCGGTGTACCACAAGGAGGAAAGCTGGACTCATGCACCAGAGAGATTTCTGCAAAGGTGAGCCCAGGAATGCCACTTTTCTCGCTGGAAAAAAAAATCCAATCTCTGGTGCAAAACACCTTCGTCCAGGTTGGAGGTGAAGGGCGAAAGGTTTGCTCCGAAAACAATAAAACCAACTTTTGGCTTGGAGGCCGTGTGTATGGGGGCGTGGAGAGATTTTTTTCCACCCCGTGGGTCTGAAACTGAATCTGTCCCTGGGAAAGTACTGCAAAGAATGGCTTCTGAAGGCCAGGGGTTATCTTGGGGCAGGCAGGTTGCCCAAGTTGCTATACACAGGTTACTATCCGGTATTATTCTTGGGCCAAGCATGTTCCTGAGAAGGAAGAAGGCCCTTGAAATTCAACTGAAGGCTTCCTACCCTCCTGTTTGATTTTAAAACTGCCTTCCTACAGGCTAAAACAATGGCCTGGCTGGCGAAAAATCTTGTCTTACAGAATAACAAGAGTTGGAAGGGACCTCAGAGGTCTTCTAGTCCATCCCCACTGCTCAGGGAGAAATAGCATTTAGACTTATAGAAATAGAAAGAGCATTTAGACTTATTTACTGCTTTTCAATGCTTTCCAGCCCTCTGGAAGTGGTTTACAGAGTCAGCCTATTGCCCCCCAACAATCTGGGTCCTCATTTTACCCACCACGGAAGGACGGAAGGCTGAATCAACCTTGAGCCGGTCAGGAATTATACCTTTTCTAGAGATGTGTCTGACATAGATAGATATGAAAAATAGATAAATATATAGAGACATAGGTATAGATAGATAGATAGATAGATAGATAGATAGATAGATAGATAGATAGAGGCAGGCAGGCAGGCAGGCAGACAGACAGACAGACAGACAGACAGATGGAGAGATATAGCTGTGCTAGAAGGATAGATAGATAGATAAATAGAGATAGATATAGAGATATAATAGACAGATACATACAAGGGCTGGGCTTCATTTGTATCGATATTTCAACTTTCTCGACTCCCACCCACACATGCCCCAACCCAGCACCTTCCTGCATCATGGACGGCGCTATTTTTGATAAATTAAAAGAAATTTAATTAAAAGCACTCTCAATTAGTTTCACTAGGCGTAGAACCAACAGGCAAAGCCACTTCGGTTGTAACAGCAGCGAAAGGATAATTAAATACCTTTAATGTCATTTTGAAGAGAGAAAGGGCATCGTGCGTGGCAGAGCAATTAGGATTAACACACCTCTGAGTAAACACCCCACAATGAAACTCTGCTGTGTTCATGTTTCAAGGCCTGTGAGCTGCCTTCTTTTCAGGATATGGACACACGGCATGCCGAGTATAAAATAAATTAAGCGGAAAGAAGCAAGAAAGCTGTGGCAAATGACTTAATAATGTTGTTAACCAGTTATTATTACTGCCCCGATGGTTAGTTTAACCGAGTGGTGATTTATATCTGGGCTCTGTTTACGCGTTAATATTTTTTTTAAATTTTATTTTACAAACATTCCATCTTTAAACAGTGTGTCATCTGGGTACAAATATCTTGTGCAATAACCATTACAATCAGTACATATTTATTACTATTATATCATTATTCTTACTTCATACCACTATATATCTAATTATATCTAATTCTTAACATATTTAATTAATTCAAATCCCTTTGTCCTTGGAATATATTTTCCTGGTTCCCAAGCACTTCTGGAGCTGCAGGGGGACTCATCTCCGGGGGGATGAGTCTGCCTACTGAGATGAGGTGGACCAACGGTTGCTTTTGTGGTGTGGAGACAATAACTTGGTCCTCAACACCAGTAAGACCAAGGAGCTGATTGTGGACTATATAGAAGGAACAGGTCAGACGTCCAGCCTTTGCTTATCAAGGGAGACCGAGTGGAGCAAGTGGCCAGTTTTAAGT
>BHFT01018633.1:0-14102 GCA_004320025.1 Laticauda laticaudata | reverse complement strand
ACCAATCCCTTATCGTTCTTAGCAGCCAATGGGAATGCATTATTTGAAGCCGGTTATTTGCATACAGAACACTACTGATCCTTGAATCTTCCTGCCTTCTGTAAACAGAAAGCTAATGTATTCATCTTGAACTGCCCTATCCTGTCTTTGTTAAATGGGTAGAAGTCTAAACAATATCATATTTTCTCTGACTAAAGGAATTTACATAGAATGCACAGCAAGAATATTGGGACTAAAAAAGTTAACATAAAAATAAACAAACAATCATAATAATAACTGGGGCATAGCTTTAATCAATAAAGTTTCAAAAGGAAAGGATCACAATGAAACTTGGGCTTGAAGCATGAGTCAAAGGGCCTCTTGTCCAGTGGTGGTATTCAAATTCTTTTACTAGCGGTTCCATGAGAATGGTGTGGCTTGGTGAGCGTGGCTTGGTGGGCGTGGCTTGGTGGGCATGGCAGGGGAAGGATACTGCAAAATCTCCATCCCTCCCCACTCTTGGGGGAAGATTACTGCAAAATCCCATTCCCTCCCCACGCCGCTAACCTGCTTTCCAGTTCCGTTCTCCTGTGCAGGGTAACAAAAGAAGACCCAGCAGATCAGCTGGGACTTGGGAGGCAGAGAATAGATGGGGGCAGAGCCAGTCAGAAGTGGTATTTGCCGGTTCTCCAAACTACTCAAAATTTCCACTTCCGGTTCTCCAGAACTGGTCAGAACCTGCTGAATACCACCTCTGCTCTTGTCCCTTGGTGTCCATTGCCTGGATGTGTTTGCATTAGAGCAAGCAAGTCAGCCTCCCTGCTTTTGCAGGCTATCAGGAAGTATTCCCTGCTCAAAGACCTGCCTTACAAAAGATTTCTGGAGGTAACTTGCACTTCTGCTGCTTATCAGACAGAACAAGACTTATGCAAAAAAAAAAAAAAACAAGTNAAAAAAAAAAAAAAAACTAGTGACAAAATGTTAATGGAGCAGAATAGAAGAAAAAAAAGAGAAGGAATCACTAGCAAGTCTAGACAGACAAGCAGGCATTTGAGAGATAGAGATGAGGAAAAAAAATGTGGGTGGCAGACAGAGAAGTGTTTTGATTGAAATTCAGAATGAGGAGAAAACTGCAACCAGAAGCTGTGATTTTATTTTCTATTTTTTGGGACTAGAAATTGTAAGAGGAGAAGGGCAGATCTGGAGCTGCAGCACCCCTGATGGCAGACAAGAGATAAGAGAAAGCTTACTTCTTGACTGCCATCTACTGATCATCAGGATTGCAGCAGTCCAGATCCATTGCAAGTAGTCTTCACTTACTGACTGCCTTGTGTACAGCAATGGGAAAAAAAGGGCCCACTTTGCAATCAATCATCATATTTGTTCCGTTCGGAAATAAGGTGCGCAAGACCGAGTTCCCACAAACAACTCTTTTATTTACAAGTAAAGCAACCAGTAACGGAACAACAGCCCAAGCCGTGGCAGCCCTTCTTATAGTGGCTTGCTCGCGGCTTGTGGCCAATGACAGTAGTTTAAGTCTTCCTGCCGTACGGCGGGCCAATCAGAATGGTTCCCAATTAACCAATCCGAGAACAGCCTTCTCAGCCAATCAGTTTAAGGTATTTGGAGTCTACCAAGTTCTATACACAACAATATTTATGGTTGTTATGGCATTCAGCAGTCACATGATCACGATTCATACATATCACAACCAGCTTTCTACCAGCAGAATTAATGGAGAAGGCAGAAATAAAATCATATATTTTGGTCACTTGAACATTTTGATTAGCAATCATGCCACCTCGCTTAACAATTGAAGAGGAAGTGAGGCCAGAGGTCATGTGACTTTCTGCATAGTGACTGCATAGCTGCATAGCAACTAAGTTGCCAGTCCCAACTGTTGTTGCTAAGCAAAGACTACCTGTAGTCTTATTCAGGAGGCCTATTTTCTGAAAAAAGTAATGTTTCTCCGGGGCAGTCGTTTGTCTATCAGGTTGATGGACACAGAACAAGGGGAGGGTTCTTTTTTTTTTTAATGCCATGATAATGTGAGACAAAGAAAACCCAGCTGAGTCTGCTACAGTATACAGGAAAAAAAATAAAACCAAGTACAATTTTGTCAAACAAATTTTGCAAAGAAACTGGAGATTTTCAATCATCCAGGTCAAGGTTGTCCCAAAGGTGCTTTTCAAAAGGCAAATGGAATTTCTTGTTTTTTAGCTTGAAAATATTTCACTTCCATCCAAGAATTTATTTTCAATTCTTAGGAAGCTTCTTCAGGAAAAAAAAAGACAACCATGAATTGAAGAAGGTTCTTGAATGAGAAGTGAAATGTTTTCAAGGAAAAAAAGAAGAATGTCCAATTGCCTGTTGAAAAGCACCTTTGGGAAGTACTGTTTAACACATTTAAATATGTTTTAAGGTGAAATTTAACTCAATTTTTCAACTACAATAATTACAGTACATATTCTTATGTGACAAATAGTGAGAAATCATGACTTGAAGGCAAACAAAGAGAAAACAAGTTCCCTCCCCAACAACCCCTCCCTCCCAAAGGCAGTAGGACAAACAAAAGTTTAATCATTGGTACAACCTTTGAAAATATTTTGATATTTGGCAATAAACTGATTGTTGTTCCTTTCTGTTGTTTACCAACCACGACTATCTTTTTAATGTATGTGCAAACTAAAGATAGTTATCAAAAAACATATTGGAAGAAGGTCATGGCAAAATATTTTGCATTGTTGCTAAAGGCCCTGTCACACTGCCCAATGGATGCAAAACGTTTGTAAAAAGGACACAGCGGACGAGAAAAATGTACCGTGTGGAAAAACTGTTCCAGTTCGTCGTTGTTATCTGCTCTGCAAGAAGGGGCAATTTTGCCATAAACAGAGCAAGATAACACGGAAAGAGAACGTGCGTACCCGGTGGCGGGTTGAGGACTCAGAGCGGTATGGAAAGCAATGCGGAAACAAAGCCCTCCGGATGGTATTGCGTAAATGGATGAGCGTGGCATGGCGCTACTCATCCGCTAGGCTTCCGGGGACCTCAGCAAAGCGGACCACAGAACGGAAAGAGCAGATGCAGAGCAGGAAGCCTAGCGGATTGACCTAGCGGAAGCCTAGCGGATGCCTAGGCTTGGATAGCCTAGTGTTCACTGCCGCTATGAGGGTGGGGATGTTATTGCGTCAGCCCGTAATATAAAGGGAAGCAGCTCCCAAGCAGGTCACCATTCAAGGAAAGACCTGCCATCCAGACACATCGAGTGCCTTTGCCAGCCTGGCCTGCTGCCTGCCATCTGCCAGCCTCCCTGCCAGGCCTTGCTATCGCCAGCCTTGCGATGCCTGCCTGCCGCCAGCCTTTGCGTGCCAGGCCTTCGGTGCCAGCCTTGCTGCCTCCTTCCTGCCAGCTGCCTTCCAGCCTCCCTATGCCAGCAGCAACCCCAAACCATGGGAAAGAAGAGAAACCTCAGCCATTCTTCTGCCACCCTGGCAAGAGGCGACAAGGCCACCCTCCCGCCCCCTGGCCCTCACTCTGCTTCTGCTGGGGCTTCTGTAAGCCACGGGCTCGCTCTTCTGCTGGCTGGGGATTCTGACTGCTTCTGCTTCTGAGGAGCTGAAAAACAAAGACAAAACATTGGCCTTCAACCATCAAATTGGATACAAATTACACAGGTCTTCCCTCCACTTTTACCTCCCGGGCCCTCTCCTCTCTCTTGCCTATGGCTCTCGTTTCGTCTCCCCTCTCCTATCCTTCCCCTCCTCTTTCTCTCTCTTCCCCTCCTTTCTTCCCTTTCTCCTCTTCTCCTGCTTTCTGGCGGTGGTGCTTCTGCTCGTGCTTAACTCTGTGATGCTGCTTCTGGTGGTGGTCTTCTGCTGGTGCCTATATTCTGCTGAGCTGCTCCTCGTCTGCTGGTCCTGCTGGTCCTGCTCGTCCTCCTTGCGTCTGCTCAATCCTGCGTCGCCTGCTCTGTGCCTCCTGGTCGTTGCTACATCCTGCTGGTCCTGCTGCGTCCTGCTGGTCCTGCTCATGCTTCCTGGGTCCTGCCTCAGTGCTCGTAGCTCCTGCGTGCTGCTGCGCTCCTGCCGTTGCTGTAACTCTGCTGCTGCTGATCCTGGTCCTGCTTGGCTGCTGATGCTGCTGCTGATGATCCTGCTTAGTGCTGCTGCTGCTGCTGCATGCATGCATGATCCTGCTGCGTGCCTACTGCTGCTGCTGCTGATCCTGCTGGTGCTGCCTGCTGCTGTGCGTGTGGAGGAGCAGCCCCTACAACCTGAAGCCCCTCTGATGAGGGCCCATCTGCGTCCTAGCCAAGGGAAGGAAGAGGCATATGTGGGAACAGGAGAGGAGGCAATATTCCATTGAGGAGGGGGAAGGGGGAAAAAAAAAAAACCCCATGAGGATGAGGTGCTGGAGTGGCTGAGAGAGAATACTATCCATTGGCGGAAGGGACACAGCTCTACAGGGACACCAAAACGGAAGCAGGCTCTGCTTGATGAGAAGAAGGCGAGAGATGTCTGCAGGCCTACACATCAGATGATGCTCCTCGGCTGGTGGAAACATAATGCACAACCTGGTACGGGAAGCTGCACCTCAAGAAATCTTCGCCAGCCACGGTGTTAACCTTGATGAGAACCTATTGTCAATGGCCAGGCTGCAGCTTTCCTGGAGGGTGAGATCGCCACCAAGGAGCAGAAAGCCAGCCCCTCTCATGACCCTCTCTCTCCGGCATCCTGCTGACGAGCCAGCCCTCTTCCGGCCGAGAGTCAGCTCCTGTCTCCAGGTTCTAAGATTTTCTGCTTGCAGCGTCCCATGGCGAGAAACCCACGGAAACAGCTGTTTTAACCATGTGGAGCGCACATGCGGGTGGAGGACTCCCTGCGTGACAATGTGAGAAAGGAGCAACGCATGTCCACCACAGCCCTACCCGCATCCACCCCCAGCTCCACCTCCACAGAAAGGCAGAGCAGCCAGACAGGAGGGGCAGAGCCAACACTGTCCTGCTGGAAGATCAGGCGACACCATTCCAGAGCAGCATAGATCTCCTCTTTCAGCTGCCGTCCACACCGACTCCTCATCTCCACCACAAGCCCTCCTCAACCTATGTCAACCAACCCTCACGGACATGGCCCCCGAACCCCAGTACCAGGTGGTGAAGGACCGGATCACCGCAGCTGCTTCAAACCCTCCAGACCAGAGGAAACCTGCTCCCACAGTCCAGGTCTGCTCCTTCCACCCAGATGAGTGTCACTCCCAATTCCAAGGCTTTCCCACAGGCCTCACCTACAGGGCTACAGGCTACCAGGACGGTCCAGCAGCCACAGGCAGCAGCCCTTCCAACAGTCCAGGCACAGAGCTCATCATACGGACACCATTGCCACCGGTTCCACTGATGCCACCGGATGCACCCATGACACTTGATGCCACCGACGCCACCTCTGCCACCCATGACACAGATTGCCACCCCACACCAGTCCTCACCAGCTGCAGACCAGAGACAGCCCCACTCACACTGCTCCTTCCTCCACCCACAGCCCAAGCCTGGCCTCATTACATCTGTTCCTCAGTACTGGGCGCTGACACCCCATGGAATGGAGGGAAGGCAGCCTCTCAACATCACGGGGCTGAAGCCAGCTGTCTGAGAGCTTCCTCAACACACCGTCACCTGTGTCCTCTCGGGGCCAGGCAAACCCAGTGGGGCTTCATAACCAGGCACTCCAGCACCAGCACCTCCAACGCACCTGGACCCTTTACCCTGAGACTGGGCACACTTCAAGTGACCGATAGCGAGCTGCACGAAACTGGATGGACTACCTGTAGACTTTAATTTGGACACTTGGCTTTGGGTCATTTTTCTTTTACAGCTTGTTTTTTAATAAAGTTTATCTTTGCTTCACACACTTGCTTCATATTATTTTTTTTTAATAAAGTTCTTGGTTGGAAACTTTTAGAAATGGTTTAAGCCTTGGCATGCTTGTGCGATGGCGTTAAGATAGCAGTGGGCAATGGGCAGGAATACCTTTGGGATGGGTTAACGAGAGTTGTGCGGATGGGTTAAGGTAAGCCTGTGCAGGATAGATAAACCATCCATGTGCCAAGCATAGTCGGGACTGTATAGGATCCACCTCCCAGGTGCCACACCTATTGGCCCTTCAATTAATCAATACTAATGAATCATTGATCACACATAATACAACAATACAAACTCTTTATTAAATGCCCTCCTTCATTGTTAGGCCCACCCAACATAACATGCGCCCAACTTCATGTCGTGTGATGGAGAAGGCTGAAGAAGCATCCATTAATCACTCACCATCCTGGTCTTGCCACTCCACTGCCTCCAGCGGGGAGTTGCACCAGTGTTTTCATGGAGGTTGCGCTGCTTCTTCCCTTACACGTTGAGGCTATGATTGGGGCCTTGCACACTCTCAGTGTCTATCCAGGTTTTCCCTTGCCTCCATCCCCAGCTACCCATGCGCCCATTGCCTTTGTGGAGGTCCACGAGCCTGTTCTGCAAGACTGGGGGGTAGCAGTGCGCATGAGATTGTGCCAGGATGCAGCAAGCTTTCCATGATGCTTCCACGATGTTCAGAGGTCTCTGGGTGATGCTGCATGGTGGTGAGAAGTACTGGAAACTGTGCCAGGATGCCAAAAGGCGTTACTCCACCACCCGCCTTGCCCTGGACAGCCTGTAGTTGAAGATCCTCTCCACGGGTGCAGGCATCTGGTGGGCTGTAGGCTTCATGAGCGTAGGTTCTGAGGAGAAGGCGTCATCCCCCACATAAGTAGGGCACATCTTGGGTGTCGTTTGGGCAGGTGCGTTCTGGCATTCTGGAAGTCTCATGATGTAGTTGCGCTTCCAGCCCCTCCTTGAGATGACACTGTGCGCGTTTCGTATACCTGGGCATGCTGAAACATTGAGCGTTGCCTGAGAGCATCGACTGTACATGACTTGTACGTTCAGCATCGACCATGGTGCATGTAGGGTCCTGACCCGTCGAATTGCGATCCGGCTACCAGGCTCAGATGAAAGACAGCCTTTGCTAGTTGAAATAAGTGGACCGACTTTGGCTGCGTGCTTTGCACGGGCCACGTTGCTTGCCATCTATAGGCTCACAGGTAGCCTCTGGTACTCACTGCTGATCACGAACCTCTGAGGGAAGTTCCACCTCTGACTTACCTCCCACTCGCTTCGCTGCGAACCTTTACTTCCAGCCTTCTTCAGTTGGAGCGGGCACTGGGAGGACCCTTCGTTGTATTCTTCGATGATGCGCGTCTGCACCACTTCTGTTGACCATTATCTGCTCGATGAGCTGTGTGTGCGGCACGCCTACCAGCGTACTGCATGTTCCTGTAGTGGTGGTCCCTGATTGCCAATGTGGTGGCGCAGCAGTGTAAAGTGCCACCTTGAGCCCGGCAGGTCCACAGGGCTGGGGGCGGAATATTGGTGCTACATCTGCTTGAGTGCAATCCCTTTGGGATAAGGCTGTTGTCAGCTTGCTGCTACATAACAAGGCCACAACTTCGTCAAAACATGGCTGGAGGACTCCATCCCTCATGAAAGTTCTGGAATGAGCATGAGTGTCTTCGTTCCTGAGCCTCCAACCGATTCATGGTCTTGTGTGTACAGTCGCGTACTCTGCTTTTCCCCGATCATCTTTTGGACCCAGACGCTTCTTGGCGCGGCCTTCCTTTTCTTCCCGTTAGTAGAGTTCCAGCAGAGCCTGCATGATGGCGGATCCGCACTGTTGCAGTGAACGATGGGTGGCTGTAACCAAAGAGAGTTGTTAACGATCTGGTTGGCACTATGACTTGTTGGCTTGTGGCA
This sequence comes from Laticauda laticaudata, assembly GCA_004320025.1. Classification (NCBI taxonomy): domain Eukaryota; kingdom Metazoa; phylum Chordata; class Lepidosauria; order Squamata; family Elapidae; genus Laticauda; species Laticauda laticaudata. Next base: position 6,295 of record BHFT01018633.1, on the reverse strand, counting down.
GACAACTGAGGCAGCTATTGAAGGCCTGCAGGAATGGTCTGCACAGCTGGTGTGCTGCTGGTTCTGCTAGTGAGTCCAGGTGGGTTTGCTCCCGCACTTTTTATAGGCAATATAGGTTTTCCACTATCCCTGCCTGTCCCTTTGCATCCTCTAGCATGCCTCTAGACATCCTTTATATCGAGATACGTCCCCTCGCCGAACGTTTTTTCCATTTTTAAATGCTTCTTTGCGAAGCTGCATTCCACTTTCATCCTTTCTCCCGTCGCCCTGTGGCTTACTAACGCTGCCACATCCCGTTCAGCTTCCTCCCTGCGTCCTGTTTACCGCTGGAACGGATGCGAGCTCGCGGATTGCCCAGAGGATGCTAGCGGATCATAGCGGATGTTGAACGGATGCAGAATGGAATGTCCCTGTATGCGTAGCGGATTGCAAGAAAGCCGTACTCATTGGAGTTACATTTTCCCTCAAGCAAGTTTTGAGCAGCTCACAAAACCTTTTGAGCGGATGGAATGTCAATACGAGGATGCCTCACTGTGCCACGGATATAGAAGAGGATGAAAAACGGCAGGCAGTTGAGTTACAGACGGAAGCATCGCGTTAACCAATGGATGGTAAGTGTTTTTCTCCATTTTACATCCTCTTTCCATCCATTGGTGCAGTGTGACAGAGGCTTAAGGAAACAAGCTGGACATAGGTATGAAGTCACCAGTAGTCCAGCTCAGCTCAAAGAGACTTTACATATCGGTCACCCAAATCATTTAATGAAGTGCTTTCCTCTTGAGCAAAGTGCCCCTGTTGATCTGTTCCATGTAGTAGCCACTCAAAGGCTTCACACCTCAACACTGAAAGTTTAATTTTAACCAGATTACAGTGAATTATTAATGACAGCTGACATTTTGTGGAGTTGTGTGAAGAATTGATTCATGTATGTATGTATGTATGTATGTATGTATGTATGTATGTATGCTATTCAGTTTTATTCTGGTATTTTCCCATGTCTTTATAGTTGTGCTTTTAAAGTTGTAGCAATGTTTCGGAATAATCTCATCTGCCATCATCAGGCTCGTGTACTGGGTTCATCTTCATCGTATGTGTCAGAACATGATAAGAAAGCCCCCAACAACCCACAACAACATCTAAAACAATTAATATACAATGTTTCAAACAGAGAACTGACCAAAACAGAAACAGATGTCCTAACCAAAGGATTCAACTATGCCATAGCACCCCAAAAAATCCCCACAGAATCGATCATATGCGGAGTGGAATCCAGCCTAACTAAACTAAATTCAGATGAAGCTGATAGAATAAGACACCAAATCACTAACATCCTACGCACAAGCACACCACCCAAAAGCAACTGACACAAGGAGGAACAAAGAGCCCTGCAAGCCCTAAAGAACAACAGCAGCATAATCATACTTCCAGCAGATAAAGGGAATGCTTCAGTAGTAATAGACAGAAAAGACTACAAAACAAAACTGACAGACCTACTCCAAGACTCCAGATACAAACCCATAAACACTGACCCAACCACATATCAGGAAAAAACAACCAAGAAAATCATAACCAGCAATATGAGCAAAGAGATCTAACAGATGATCATCCCAAAAGAAAAATCTTCCAGATGTCCCAAACTATACGGCCTCCCCAAAATACACAAGAAAGGCATACCTCTCAGACCCATAGTCAGCTCCAGAGGAGTACCACTGCAAAACCTAGCCAAATACCTAGCAAAGCAGCTACAGCCCCATGCTGAAGCAGCAGCTTCACATGTACAAAACTCATACCATCTCTTGGAAATGATCAAAGACCTACACGTTGAACAAAAAGATCTGCTTGTAAGTTTTGATGTGGTTTCACTATTCACTCAAGTCCCCGTGNAGAACACAGCAAACTCCAAGACCAATAAACACAGACCAAGACTCCCAACCAATCAGGATGAAGAAAAAACCATTCTGGCACAGCAGTAGGCTAGCACCAAATTTAAAACAGAAACGGCTGTGAAAGTCTGACTCACAGACGAACACAATACAGGAGCCTGATGATGGCAGATGAGATTCTGCCGAAACGTTGCTACAACTTTAAAAGCACAACTGTAATGACGTGGGAATATAACCGAAGAAAGCTGAATACCATACATGTAAGTCCCTGTGAAAACTTAAGGAAACAAATATAAATTCTGGATACATATATATGAATACGAATTATATCCTTTCCAGTTGTCTTTTTTGGGGTTTCTTCTTATATAATTCCTTCTTCTTCTTCTTAGTCTTGGGAGCCTTGTCTCTTTTATTTGTTGTCTCTGGTGTCAATGTCTCTCTTTTAAATCCTTTTATATCCTTTGGCAATGGTCCTTGTTCTTCATATTTATCTGGGCTGTTGTTATAAACTCTTCCTTTGGAGGATTAAAAACAGGGGAATGGAAAAATTAAAATATATAGATAAACTTTGGGAAAGGGGAAAGGAAGAAAAATATGATCATTAATGGTTATAAGTAAAGTGAACATAAAATGAGACACATTAAGAAGTTATTTTAGCAATTTACTGGGGGGATACTTTAAAATATATACANCTCATTTACCTCATCCCCTCTGGGCTTTCTTTGTTCTTCTGCAAGCTGCAACTCCATTACTTTACTAATCATTGTGTCCAGCAATTTCATTCTTTCTTTTAACATACCTCTCACAGTTTGCAGCTCTGACTTAAATTCTTTCTTATTTCTTCCATTTCTTTATTAAAGTTCAAATTTTTCTATTACAGGCCTTGCCAAAAGTCTCTGTTCCTCTCACTTTCTCCTTCTTCTGTTTTCTTGTCACAGTCAACCTCCAAGAGTCCCAAAATATTGTATTCCTTTATATTTTAATGCAATTGCCACTTTTTAAAAAACAATCTGGGGTTCTTGTTATTTTAGTAGTTTTTTATTCCATTTCTTCTCTCTTTCAGATATTTATATGACCAGTAATTTTCCATAAAAGCATAAAAGAGGAAAATCTTTAACCATTAGGTGGTGCTCTATGTCACTTTCTTTTCAAAGGTTTTTTTTAAATTCTCTTTTCTGTAGTATTAATGTTAATTTTTATCCATTCCAAATAAGTCCAGCATTTTATCCAATGCTTAATTAATTTCCAATTCTGTATATTAGTTCAAATTTAATCTCTGATTTTGTATAATTCTTTTATTTCTGGCTTTTCCTTTACCTCTATCTTCCTCTTATTCTCCGTTCGCCACTACCATTCTTCCAAGCGAGGACTCTTTCTGCTTTTTGGGGTTTTCATTGAAAAATGTTCAAAGTCTTTTCTCCAGTTACACGCCGCTCACCACTTCCACTCTCCAGCACAAACTTAGGTCCCTGCAGCTTCCTGTTTCTACATGACAGCTTTCCCTACAAGTCTTGTTCAGAGTGCTGTTTTCTTTTTCACAGTTCCTTGATTGGGGAATCATTTTGTGTGTGGTTGTTTGTCACTGCTTATGTGATTGTTGGCATAGTCACATTAGGCCCTAATCAGCATTTAGCCTAAGAACACCTTGCCCTCTTCTGGAATCATCAAAGGCCCATCTCCACCTGGGTCCAGGTGTGTGTGCTGAGTGGCCCAGCTCAGATCCTCAGCCTCACTGAAGCTTCTCTGCATTGAGCCTAGCAACATCAGGGTAACTTATAAGAGGCCCAAGGGAAGAAGATTCCTCTAGATGTCCAGAAGGAGAGCTGTCTTCCCCCCCTCTGTTTTGGGGGAGGGGGCTGCAATAGAGTTCAAAGCCAGCAGAGAAAGTGTCTGCCTCCCATTCCCTGGAATCCCTTCCTGATGGAGAAGATAGACTAACAGGCACCCTCAGCATACCCACAAGGAGAACTATCTTCCTACTGTGTTTCCCTGAATATTTTCGGGGGATGTCATCCACTGACTAAACTCACTTGAGCACATCACCCCTGGCCTCCTTTTCACTGCCAGAAGCCTTCAGGAACTTCTTCTTCTGCAGCTAATAAAGCTTTCCTGAAGGCCCCTGCAGCCAATAATGGACCTCTGAATCAATCCAGAGCTTTGTTATCAGCTACAGAGGCCTTCACAAAAGCCTTGCCAGCCCTGCCAGCTGCAGAAGAAATGGGCCGGCAAGGCAGGTGTCGGGGGTGAGTGTGAGGCCTGGATACAACTGTCCAAAGGTAAGTTGTAGGGCAACTCCACCATCCCCATCCCCACCCTAACTTAATTTTTATCCATGCATTCAAGTAGGTGGGATCTTAATTAGGGTTTATTTTGGGGGTAGGGCTTATATTGGGCACACATGTAAAAATCAAGCTAGGACTTACTTTCAGGATAGGTTGTATTTTTGGGGAAATAGAATATTTGGTAGAAATGGAGGTGCACATTCCCATTCCCAACTCAAGAGTCAGGAACCCAGTTATAAAGGCCAGCCTGGGATCCTAAGAGGTTGACCCCAGAAGGAAATGGCTGTATATGAGGATGCTGAGGGTGGGAGATGGCCCACCTGGCCATGTCTCCTCTGGATGTATGGAGATGTTTTGGGTCCTAAAAGGGCCAGAGATGGGATCTTGCTTAATCTGGGATGCCAATTCCAGGGGAAATTCTCAGCCTTCGGATCTTCTCTTTGCAGAAAAACCTGGTGTGTGTCCCAAGGCCCGTCCAGGCACAATCACTATTTGTCCTGTGAGATGTCGAAGTGACTGGCAATGTGATGGGAAACAGAAGTGTTGCACTTATGCTTGCATTACTGACTGCATGGATGCTATCTAAGGTAACATGGATACAGGTTTGCGTAGACCAAAAGAATGGCTGGAGGGGGGGGCTCCTAAGGCAAGACTTGGCCTGGGCACCTGCAGTTTTCCCTGGCTTTGTGCTACCTGGATACCTGTGCCACCTGGATTTAAAAATCCCAGCAACAGGTTCGCTGCCCAGTTGCTGGATGGGCATAGCCATGGTGGGTGGGGCCTACCAGAACTTCCTATTTCTGGCTTCTGGTGGGCCTTCAGAGCCCAGAGTATGCTGTTTTTACCCTCCCAAGGGTCCAGAGTCTTCCCCCAGGTCTCTGGGAGGGTGAAAACAGCCTCTCCTGGGCTCTGGAGGCCCTCTGGAAGCCAGAAACAAGCCTGTTTCTGGACTTCCAGAAGGGACGTTTTTCCCCGAGAGCCTCTGCATAGACCCTGCACTTACCTCCACTGAAAGTGGGATATGTGGAGACTCTTGAGAGGGTGAGGCAGGAGGGGTGGGGCCAGCCAGTTGGTTGAAATACCAGTTTGCCAAACTATCTGGAGCTTTAACATCTGGTTTACCTGAACTGGTCCAAACTGGTAGAATCCCATCCCAGGACCAGGTTCTCTTGTCCATCAAAAATACACGTAATATGGAAAAAGGGAGGTATGAAATCTTTACGCAGCAAACATGAACATCAGCTTTGTATGGTTGGTCAGGCCCTTGTTCCTGATTCCACAGAGTGGGGGTGGGGGTGGTTCCTGAACCCCTCCACTCTGTGGAAGCCCTCTGGCTGACCTCCATATGTTTACCCTGCTCTCTTTTGAATTCTTCTCCTCCTGAACCATCCACCATTGGCAGAATGGTGGCCAACCAGTTCAGCTGCTGCTGGGCTCTGTGCAGAAGAAGATGGCTGTCCTGCCAGGCTAGCCAAGGCACCAGGCAATGAGGACTTCCAGGAGGAGGAGAGGCTGGGACAGAAATCCTTTGCCCACCTTGGTCCAGCTTATCCCCTGGGCATCCCCAAACTGGTCGAAGCTCATGGGACAGGAAGGTCCAGAGGTTCACCTAGGGAGCCAAAGATAAGCTCACATTTCTGACTGTAAAAAATGCCCCCATCTGTTCCATCTGGAAAGAAGCGTATGAGATCGGGTTCCAAACAACAAATCTTTATTACAAATCGTTAGGCAAAAGATACGGAACATAGCCCAAGCCGTGGCAGCCCTTTATATAGCATCTTGCCTGCCAGCTTGTGGCCAATGACACTTGTTTAATTCTTCCCGCCACTTGGTGGCTTCCCAGATCAGTTCCTAGCGAACCAATCCGTAAGTGGCCTTTTCGGCCAATCAGAATGAGGGACTTGGAAACTACCAAGTTCCCACACAGAACACCCCTCACCCTTTAGTTCAGTCTAACGTGGGTGACGTAGTCATGCAGGTAGGTGGGGCTTTTCCTCGTTCTAGTTGACCTGTGCGGCTCAGTCTTGTTTTGGTCTTCAAGCGGTTTGGACGGAATCGCTGCTTCTCTCGACCTTCTCCATGGAACCTCCTGGAAGGGTGAGTCAGCCTTGCCGCTCCCGCCTGAGTCTC